>JABUQX010106968.1:22500-36535 GCA_015478945.1 Trachelipus rathkii | reverse complement strand
CACTGCTTATATATCTTATCTTATCTCATCTCATTACATTATTACATTAATATTTTATTCATCCATATTATCTCAACTATTTAAACTCAGACCCTTGTTACAGTTGCTCACCATCTAACATCACTTTACACCAAGGATTGTCCTCACTCACAACCATAACCTTACTCTTATCTACGCTTACTTTCAAACCTCTCCTTTTACACACCCTGCCAAATCTCTGTACCACTCTTCAGATTCACCACACAAAACCAAATCATCCGCATATAATAGGTAGGACACCCTCCACTCTCTTCCTTTCTCCATCATTCTAACCCCATCACTATACAAATTAAATAACCAAGGAGAAATAAAACATCCCTGCCTCACTCTGCTATTAAAATTAAACAAATCACTTTCGACTCCATTTGTTCTTAGAAAACGCTTCACTATCGTTATACATACTATTAATTCCCTTCAGAAGCCTATCACCAACACCATATATCACTAACACCTGTCAAAGACCTTCCCTATTAATCCTATTAAAAATCCATAAAACCTAAATACAATTTATTCTTCTTCTTCCTCATTTATTTCAATGTAAAGATTTGATCCACACATCCTTTACCACTTCTAAACGCACCTTGTTCTTCAGCAATCAGTCATTCAGTCACTCGACGCACTCTTTCGACCAAAATATCAGCATATATCTAGCCTACAACACGCAGTAAACTAATTCCCCTATAATTCCAGCAGTTACCCTTATATAAGGGTACTATTACTGCTCTCCTCCAATCCTTCGGAACTATACCCTCCATAAACGCTTTGTTACACAACTTCCAAATCCAATCAATCACCATCAATTTACCATTCTTCAACCTCCTCCTTACTAAAGACCTCATATCCAAAATACGTATTCCTTCTTGCACCATCAAATCGACAAACATTCACCATCACTGCCAATGTTATGAAGATTTTCGAAGTGTTCCCTCCACACTCCCCTCTCATTCATTTCATCAGTTACGAAAGCACCATCCCTATTTCTTATTATAAGTAGATTCCCCTAATTCTTAACCTTTCGCGCTTCCTTCCAGAAGAGCTTCATATTGCCTTGTAAATCCCCATTCATCCTCCTTCCCAACTGTTTTACTTCATTTTTCTTACTACGTATGCACCTTTTAGTATTCCTTTTATCCCCCTTATCAAATTCCAAACATCTTTCTTTTGAAACCTCATCATTAGCTTTTAGTAAATTCAACCACGCTTTTTTTTTAAAACTTTTAACCACTTGCATGGCCTCTTCATTCCACTACTCGCTGTTAACAGTGGCGTAACTAAGGTCAGTTACGCCCCCCCGCGACTTATTTTGTGCGCCCCCTTTAGTCATGGACGGGGTGGATAGAGTTTTTGGAACTTGAATGACAAATAAAGTTTTTCTTGTTCATATCAAGAAAGAATCACATTTAGCCATACAAAAGAGCCCAGAGTGTATTACAATTGAAAAAAAAGGTTTATATATATTATATATATATATATATATATATTTTTTATATATTATATATATATTATATATAATTTATATATACTATATAATAATATATGTATATTATATAGTAATATATATATATAGATAGTATATATTATATATTATATAATATATACTATATATAAACTTTTTTCATTGTAAATACACTCTGGCTCTTTTGTAATGCTAATGTGAATTTTCTTTTCGATATGAACAAGAAAACTTTATTTGTCATAAGTTCCAAAAACTCTATCACCCGTCCATGACTAAAGGGGCGCACAAAAAATATTATTATATATATATATATAGTTATATATATATATATATATATATATATTAGTTATATATCTATATATATAATTATATATATATATAATATATATATATATAGATATATATATATATATATAATATATAGTATATATAGGACCTAAGTAAACTGTGCTCTCAAAAATGAATTTAAGTATTGGAAAGGTTGGTAAACCTGTGAATTGGATTTTAACATTCTGTATTTATGAAACCTAAAAAAAGAGAAACTTTATTTTAAATTTCAACTATCCATAATTTGCCCGTAAGAAAAATCCTAAAATCTATTGAAGGTAAACATCCCTTGTGACCTCCACCAATAGGCTTTTGAAAAAATGAAAGCTTAAGCAATATTAGATCGAATAAAACTGGGAATGACCGTCATGATATATTAACTAAAAGGGTAAAATACATTGATTAAAATTATTTTAATTATATACTTTATTACACGAAGCTATAAAAGAATTTTTAAAATAAAAAAGCAACAACCAATATAAAATATAACTATCTATTTCCTTTATTTGTTATGAGCTTCACCAAATCTATATATTTATCGTATGATATAAGTTATAATAGTTTATATATATATATAGGTATATATATATATTATATAATATATATATATATATATATATATATATATATATATATATATAGTATATATATATTATATAGTATTATATATATATATATATATATATATATATACTATATTATATATAATATATATAATATAGTAATAATTATATATATTATATAATATATAATATATATATATATATATATATAGTATATATATATATTATTATATATTATAATATATATATATACCTGATATAGTATATATATATTATAATATATATATATATTATATATATAATTATAATATATAGATGGGTCAGATTTTTTTCAATGCTCACAGTATGTAGCTAGAGAACGCCAGGTCCTACAGTAAAACAAATCATAATATATTGGGAATCAGCCGAAAATTCTAAGGATGCGGATTTAACTTTTTTTTTTTTGTTTTTTGCCCCAGTACATTTTTTTTTTTTTTTAAGACTAAATCAAGTTAAGTTAAACCGCAAAGATGCAGAGTCGGGGTCTCTCGGCCTCCCGGGGACGACGGGGGACTGAATCACCCCCCTCGGGGATGAGTTCTCCGAACCCACCGCTCTTTGGCTTTGGGTGTCGCGGGGGTTCCTGCACCCCTCCAGGGTATGAAACGTCCCCCCTCTGTCCCCGTCGCTCCGAGCCCCTAAATTTGCGTGAAATAATTGTTGTTTTTTGGGAAAATTTATAAGTTTTTTTAGGGGGCTCGAGCCGACGGGGGACAGAGGGGATGACGTACCCCGAAGGGGATGGTCGGAGGAACCCCGCGACACCCAAAGACTAAAGAGCGGGGGTTCCGGAGACCATCCCCGGAGGGGATTTAGTCCCCCCGTCGTCCACCGGGAGCCGAGAGACCCCGACTCCTGCCATCTTTGCCGTTTACCCTATGGTATTTCCTTTAGTTAAAAAAAAAAAAAAATACTTTAAAAAAAAAAAAAAAATGAAAAAAATTAGAATCCCATCCTTAAGAATTTTCACCTGATTCCAAATATATAATTGTTTTAGCTGCTAGACCTGCCGATTCTCTAGCTACAATACTTATGAGCATAATATATATATTATATATTATATATATATAGTAATATATATAAATATAATATAGTTATATATATATATATATATATTTATATATATAATATAATATAAACGTTATATATATATATATATAACTAAAAATTAAATAAAATGAATTGGAAAAAAATCAATTTGAAGCTCCAAATAGAAAAAATAGTAATTCTTCTTTATAGCAGAATCGACATTTTTAATTTTAATTTTCTATAAAAAAATTATTTACCAACCCTTCCAATACTAAATTATTTTGAGGACAATGGTTTACTTTAAGTCCTTATATATAATATATACTATATATATATATAATATATATATATATATAATATTATATATATATATATATATATATATTAGTATATATATAGTATATATATATATATATATAATATTATATATATATAATAGTATATACGATAGTCGGATTGTATACCTAATATTATAATATAGTCAAAGATATAGTATATATATAAGTATATAATTATATAATATATATATTAGTATATATTATATTATATATATATATTTATTATAATATATATATATATATATATAATATATAGTAATATATATATATAGTATATAGTAGTAATATATATATATATACTATATTATTATAAAAGAGATGCGCATTTTAATAAACACTTTTACATTACTGTTAAATTGTAAAGTTAAAGCAAAAAACTACAAAATTAAACCAAATCTAACATTTGTCATTATCTTTAACTTGGTGAGTGCATTAATAGTCTTTCTAGAATGCTCATTAATCCCTTCGTCTCTTTGCATCACAAATGTTCGCACTAATTTCTGCACCAAGTCCATGGTGCAGCGAGCCCGATCATACTCTATGCTAAGTACAAGCAATTCACTTAACCTTACGGTGGTCGTCATGGTACTTCTCAAATTACTTTTATTAGTTTTAATTTTGAAAAGATCTCTCAGCAGATGATGAAGTATGGAGTGTCAGAAACATTAATAAAAGTTGTACACACGTCTTGTATACTACAAGACAACATATATTTCAATCTACAAAATATTCTCCACTTGTGGTTTTATTTTGTGCATTGTCTTTTCTTTATTGTCATTTAGCCCACGAACATTTCCTGAAAGCAGACAATTTCCGTAACAAAAGAGAGCTTGTCACGTCGGCTTCATTATTTTTTGTAAAACTCGTCAGCAGACTCCATGAGCTCTTTATACTGTTTGTTCTGTAAGGGCTGTAAGGCTCAAAAAAGCAAAACATCTGTTTCACCTTCCTCATACTCTGCTACCTCCGATTCACTTGGCCTATTAGTTTATCAATGGTTCTGTAAAAAAAAACTCACCCTGAAATTGTGCAAGGGATCAATGAAGTCAACATCCTTAGAAAGCTCATCAAAGAAGGTTGTCACTTTGCTTTTGCGTTTTAGTAAGCAATGAAGTCTCAATTTGCCAGTTTCTTGAAATTTCCTGGCCTCTTCCACTAGCTTTGCAAAAACTCTCCGCAACTGGTTTAGTTTGGTAACACACCTTTCTAAAAGAGTGAAAGCTTCATCCAGGGATATGTCTGTATTTTTGGAGGAGTGATGTAGTGTTTTTAGAAGTGATGTTAAACTTTTTCCCAAAATTTTGCTTGAAACACAATCATTAAAATGAAATGAAAAGTAGACATTTGTCTTCTTATTGCTGTCGCTTCAACTACTTCAGAGCTCTTTGTTGAAGTTAGGATGAATTTTGATAGAAGTTCAAAATATAAAATGAAAATTAACTTTAACTGCCAACAAGCAATCGAACTCGAAGGCCATCTAGTTATTTTAGGGCACCAGTCTTCAACAGTTTTGTTCTGACCATGCAGGTTTCTTGAAGAAAATTTCTTCAGTGATTGCTGATCTTGGGATATCTGACTGAAATACTCGTATATCTCATTAATCACATCATAAAAAAACAACGTTTCTGTAATCTTTCCTTTTACAGAATCAGTCAAGACTAAGTTAAGGTTGTGATTTGCACAATGCACATATTCTGCATTAGGCGACTTTCGCTTGATTTGGCTGGCGTCCGTATAATTATATATATATACTAGAGGTATAGTATAATATATATATAATAGATATATATTATATAATAGTATATATTATATATAATATATATATTACTAATATATTATAGTATAGTATATATATTATATACTATATATATACGGTATATGATAGTAATATACTTATATATATATATATAATAATATAGTAGTATATATAGTATATATAAT
Organism: Trachelipus rathkii; assembly: GCA_015478945.1. Taxonomy (NCBI): domain Eukaryota; kingdom Metazoa; phylum Arthropoda; class Malacostraca; order Isopoda; family Trachelipodidae; genus Trachelipus; species Trachelipus rathkii. The sequence goes on along the minus strand of JABUQX010106968.1, from coordinate 30,803 downwards.
ATACTATATATATATAAATTATATATACTATATATATATATATAGTATATATATATATATATTATATATATATATATAGAGAGAGAGAGATGAAGAGAGAGAGAGAGAGAGAGAGCTTTCATTATGAAGTTTTATTTCATCGAAAAAGTGCTCATCACTCTTGCCCGCCGTGCGCCCTCTCGGCTGCTGCGCCCCCCCGCACCGCGGGGCCTGCGGGGGCGTTATTTACGCCAATGGCTGGGAATTTAACATCTTACTTCCATTTAGCACATCCACATACTTCTTATTTCACTACTAACAACCCTTCCTTCAATTTGGCATCCAGATTTGTTGGTTTAACTTGTTTCACATTCAAAACTGAATTTAAACCTGCGACGTCCTAAATAGCTTATCTATATCTTGTTCACTTAACTTGCTCACTCTACGAATTCTACCACTTCCTTCCTTATCACCTTCCCTTCCATCCAAGCCCCCACTAACTTAATTTTACATAAAACAACATAATGATCCGATAATCCAATTCCTAACCCCCTCACTGATTTAACAGTCCCCAACACATACCTTCAACAATCTTCGCTCGTTCACCAACAGAAATCAAATCATACTTTGCACTTCGATACCCATCTCCACCTACACCAACTCTAGTATACTTATGAATACTCCTGTGTTTAAAGAAAGTATTACTCACACACACATACCTCTCCCCTCACAGAAATCAATCACTTTCCTACCATTTTCATTTTCTCCCAACTATTCAAAGCCACCTGTTATTACCATCCTTTTTGATCCACCTAATCCAAACCATTTAGGTTCGACCCAACACAAACAATTTGAAGCTCCCAATTTCAAAAATTTTCCTCCACAAAGCCCAAGAAAAATCGCACCTTTAACATTACCCTCAGCGATGGACCATATGTCGCAACCACACATGCCTTGACCTTTTCAAGCTTAAATTTAACCATTAGAATACTAGTACTCTAGTAATCTACCATAGCTCTAACCCAGCAAAAAATTCCTATAGGATCCCATTCATTCCTATCTTAATTAAGATAGGAATGGATGGGATCCTATAGGAAATTTTTGCTGGGAAGCCACAAGTAATTCATCAGAATTGCAACTCCTCCTCATTCCTTTCCACACCAGCATTAAACACATTTCACACCCACACCACACCACTTCATTCACCGTTTCTTAATCTTTGTTTCAGTCAAAGTGAGCAATCAAACTTCAGCGCTTTCTAAATACATCCATCACCTCTTTCCTCAACATTTATTCCTCTGACATTCCATGTACCCATACGATTCATACATTTTCGCTGAAAGATGAAAGGACGCTTACGGCGATCACGACCTTCTACGAGGCATGCATTAGCATTCCTGGCAAAAGAAAAGTGGTAGTAGCCGCGCCAACCCAACTACCACCGTCGCCTTTGTCGACACTTCTCACACACACCACACACACATATATATATAGTATATATAATATATTATTATAGTATATAATATATAGTAATACTATATATATATTATCTTAATTTATATATAAGTATATATAGTATATAGTATATATATATAGTATTAATATATACTATTATGATACATATGTAATAAGATATTCTTTGACATGTCACATTAACTGGTATATCTTCATATGCTAAAACTTCTCTTAGAAATACAAAACAATCAACAAATTATCAAATATTATAATTTGAGTAATTTAAATTTTTTTTTAAATATTTAATACAAGTATATAGAGTATATATATATAATTATATTATATATATATATATATATATAATATCTATATATATATAATAATATATAATATATTATATAAATATAATATTAATTATAATATACATATATATATATAATATATATTTATATATAGTATATAGTATATATAGGTTGATTGCCACCCATACGAAATTATAGTCCGGATACCGATATAAGTACCACAATTTATTCAAAACGATACCGAATACTGAAATTTTTTGCCCGATACCCGATACCGATACTTTTATCCCCCTATATATAGTATATATAGTATATATATATATAGTATATATATATTCAGTTGTATATATATATATATATAAGTATATTGTTATATATTATATATAGTATCATATATATATATATCATATATATATTGATAATTATATTATATATATATAATATAGTTACAGTTGTCACCACGCACTCACGCAGAGCCCTAGTCAAGGAGGAGGTGTTATACGCCTAAAGAGTTACCAACTAACGCTAAATTTACGCAGATGAGCACAAGACGCAGGCGTTAATAGTGAGGGTAGAATTAAATTCAACAGGAAACACAGAAGATGGAAGAGAATTCCACAGAACAGAAGGATGGCATGAAAGAAGGAAGCACCGCAGCAAACTAGCCTGGATGTGGAGGATTTTTGTTGACCCAGTCCAGGGATAAGCAAGGCTAATGGAAAGACCAGATCAACAAAAAGCGGGTCTTCCACACTTTTCCCACCTTCAGGGCAGATCTCTGGTCGCAATTACCACCTTATGCTCGACTTGTCTGAAAATAGCCAAATGAATGGTGGAAGAAAGTTAATATATATATATATATTATATATATATATAATATATATTATATATATATATAATTATTATATATATTATCTATATATATATTATATATATATATATAATATATTAATATATATATATATATATTAATACCGTAATATATATATATACTATAAATTATATATATATATATATAAATTATATACTATATTATATATATATATATATAGATTATTAATATATATAATATATATATATAGACGGTATATATATTATAGTTATAGTATATATATATATATAGTATATATATATATATATATATATACTATATAACCTTCACTGTATGAAATACAGAATAGGCATCGGATTGCATGTCGCCGTTTCGCACGGTCGCGACCAGAACAGAGGTGTGATCAACAACCACGAGGCTATATAATATAGTATAATAGTATATTATACTTATATATATAAAATATAATATATATATATATATATATATATATATATATAAATATAGTATAATAATATATATATATAGTAATATATATATATATATATATATATTATATATATATATATATTATATTACCCAATGACCTTCGTGTAGTCCAGGGTAGTTGACGATAACTTTATTCTATATATATATATATATATATATAGTATATATTATTATATTATATATATATATATATATATATATATATATATATATATATTATATATTATATATATATAGTATATTGATATTACACGGGTGTTGTAAGAATAATTAATGACTTCTGTATCGTAAATATACCAGATCTCTCCGACAGAGAACAAAATTTTTGATTCCAAATGAGAACGAAAAAAAGTTATTCGGGGGCTCCCCCAAAAAATTCCGAAGATTTGTTTTCTCAATTATATTGCTGATAGTATGAAAAGTATTTACTAAGTTGTCGATGATTCCATATATTATAAGTTGTCTCATTTATTTATTTTATTTTATTAGTAATGGAATTATTGCGACATTTATCGAAAATTAATTTGGTAACGTTGAGAACAAAGTTGTAGTAACCTTAACTATATATTATATATATATATATATTAGTATATTATATATATTATATATATATTATATATATATATATATATATATATATATATATATATATATATTATATATATATATATATATATATATAATATATATATATATATATTATTATATATCAGAGCTGAGCGCGGCTATAATTTTTCGAGGTCCGTCATCGGCTATTCGGCTTTGCCACCTAACTAGTGCGTCGTTCGTCGGCTATCCGACTGCATTTTTGAAAACCTCAGTGCGGCATTAACTATGCGGCTATTCGGCTATCCTACGGCGATACCGTTAAATTACAAAGTAAACTTTTGCGCGATAACGAAAGCATGCCTTTACATTTTAAACTTTATCAGCAGTTTTCAGATTTATTATTTTTTTATAAATGTTAACTACATAAATAGTTAAATACTTTCATAGCTATAGTTCCTCTTCCTCCTCCATGTCCTCCTGGCTAATCACTTCCTGCAGGAGGTCCATATTTCCTTTGAGGAAAAGAAGGCCCTCAAACCTTTCCTCCTTCAAGGACGATCTCTTGGCCCTGAGGATGTCCCCACCCGCGCTGAAGCACCTCTCCACAGCTGCTGAACTAGGAATGGGGGTATTTATATTTTTATAAATTAGATCTATCATATCTCCCTATGCTGGTTGGGGAAACAGGAACAGCTCGGATCTTCTTGAGAGGGCACCCACTCCTCCATGAACTTTCGTATGACGATTTCCACATCCTGTTGCTGGCTTGCTCTGCGTACCAATACTCTAGAAAACAATTTACTGAATAGGAGTGCGTCTGAATTGTGGGGGTTCTTTTTCTGTTGGCTGGCCAAGCTGACGCTGCTGCTGTTTCTCAGTGGGTTTGATGGAGTCCCCTATCTTCCGGGTAATCCTGTCCCCGATCTCCTCCACCATGTCAGGTGCAATGCTTTCTAGGGCCTTAAGGGTGAAGGAGGGGTGAAGGGCAGTGGCCATAAGGAGATCCCTATTCTGAAAGAGGTGGCCAAACCTCTTTTCATAGCCACTGAGGAGGGCCTGTACTAGTTGCCTTGCAGTACACAAAGATGAATATTTTCACTCTTCTCCTCAGGCTCGGTGCGTTCACAACCAAAGTTGGGTAGGAGGGTGCCATGTATTGCCCTTTTCTCCCCTGAAAGCATTCAAGACACTGCCCACAGGCTGCATGACCCAATGTGCTACCGTTCATACCTTGAAAGAGTGAAAAATTAATATTATTGCTTAGTTACGTAAAGCATAATTGATTATTAAAAAAATACGGTCGGCACCGGAGAGCGATATCTGTATGGAATAGGGCGAATAGATCAAGAGTGAGGGTTGTACAGAGGACAATCTGAGGCTCGTTCTTGGCAGTTAGAGATTTGGATAAGATGAGAACGAGTTTATCATGAGCGTGTCTTGGGGACGGAAAAGACTGCCCAAATTGATGGAGGATTTTGTAGATGGTTGGACACTGTGGAGAAGTGGAGAACACCATATTGGTTAAGAAAGTGTATAAGAGCACATGTGAGAGTGTTTTGCCTGTCGGACGACCGGAAAAAAAGGTGGATATATTCAGTTAGAGATTGTTTACGAAGTAGCGATTTGAGTGTTGGGCAAGCAAGAGCGATGGTACAGGTACAGAACAAGGATTAATGGAGGGGGTTTGGGTTTGTGAGGAGATTTATAATTTAAGTAAATTTAATTAATTATAAATAAAATATTAAAGAGCAATTGCTACTTTAAAAAATTTACTTTATATTTACCTGCGACGTTCTACCTCTGTGAGCAGGGGAACCTCCCGTTGGGCTGCGTTGACTCATAGGACGTGGTGGGGCACTGTATTAGACTGGTGCAATCCCCATTTGCGTCATTCGGACCTTAAATCACCTCCATGATCGTGACCTCATCACCACTATCAATAGAGTTCCATCTGCAGAAGATAAAATATAAACTTTATATAAAATATCAAAAACTTATAAAATTAACTTGTCTATAATTAATCGGCAACAATTTCTTACGCTAAATTTCTTCAGTTTTCTTTTGGCGACAATCTTGATCTGGTTGGCCACCACTGGGGCCTTGTTCTGAAGGTTCCACAGGGCCTGGATCTAGCTATGGTCCTCCTCCACGGTGAGCCCCCCTTGCTCCAGCCCTGTATATCACTCACATCTGTTGTCGCAAACAGAGCTGAGTGTTGAGCACTTGAAACAATAAGATATTTAATTCAAGAAAATTCAAAGAATAGTAGGAAATTTGATAAGACAATCTTTATTTTTAAACTACTTACTTAATAATGCTTACTAATAAATATTAGTAGCATTTAGCCACAAGTTTTTCGCCGAATTCTAAGTACCTGCAAGCGGTGTTGAGGCGCAGACTTGGGCTGTCACCTCAGCCCTCAGGAGCTCCTGGAGATCCACAATCTCCAAGTCAGGATAATCAGGGTCCATAGGAAGGTTCTCCTGGTCCTGGTTGGACTCACCAAAGGCGTTGAAGGCTGCCACGTAGTTGGTGCCATTGTCCGTAGTGTTGGCCTTCACCTTACCGTGGATGCTAAACTCATGATGAATCTCTGTGATTAGTTTCCCAGTAACTGGTGAGTTTGCCTTTCCTAAAGACAATAATTTTATTGTTTTAGTCTGTAAATTAAATAATATTTGTTCTTATGGTTATGAGACTAAGGTATAAAATGACAAAATTTAACTTTTTAATTTTCTTACCTTCACCTCCCTGACCGCCAAAGTTGCATGGCACCTTTTGAAGTTGACCCTGTCAATCCAGTGGACTGTCATTCCCAAGAAGGACCTATTGTGGGCGGTCCAACTGTCGGCTGTAGTGGCCACCCATCTGGTGGAAGAGGTTGTTTATCAGTCGAGTCTTCCCCTTTTGCATCAGCTTTTCAATATCCCTGCTCAAAGTCCTCTTTGAGGTGGGATGAAACTCGGGATTAATGAGTAAAACATCTCCTTCGTGTAAGGATCATCAGCTAAATCCAGTGGCATCATTGAATGAAATTGAAACCACCTAAATGATGAAAAAGTTAATTATTAATAAATCAATATATTTTAATTTTTAATAAAAATATTTTTTAAAACGTGAAGACGCTAAGTCGCTCATTATACCTATTTAAAAAGAAATGTGTACCACAGAGCTATCTAATGGTATGTAGTGTATCTTTTCACAGAGCGTATCCATGTCTTGCTCTCTGCTGGCTGAACTTTGACCTGAAGCTCTCATCCAGAGACATCTGACGCTTGCGAGACTCACTCTCCCTTGAACTGGAGCGACCGCGCTTGCTAAGCCCTCAAGTGGCGCAGAGGACTGTGGTTGAGGGAGAAGTCATTGTGCATCCCCAGGAACCTCCCTGACATTATTCAGCTACCCCTACTGCTCGCACCCTAGCTCTGCTCATCGTCTCTGATCACCTACCATTAGGATAGTACCAACTTCGATAACTGGTGGTGTCTTCGACTGCTCATATTTCGGGTCTGCTGTATGGCTGAAATTCTAGACATCTCTTACTTAATGAACGCCACTATATCGGCTGCGTAGCGTTATAACATCAGTCCATATGCCTCTTAAGCTCCACGCGGGCTTCGCCTGTAGCTGTACTTATCCTAACCCTCCACAGTGCCATACATCCACCTATCGCCACCTGCCAAATTCCATCTAGCGATCACAGTGATATACGCTTCTAGTCTACGCTCTCTTCACATACAATTGAGCCGCACACACACTCCGGACAAGTACGTCATTAGATATATCTCTCTAACGCGTACACACACAAATACGTACAATCTTCATGAGCGCTTAACGTCCGAAGTGCCGTTCATTAACGTAACACGAATACACTGATCTCCCGCAAACATACGACTACTCAAGCACCTACCAACCTAAGAAATACGTCATAATAATCATCTCCGAAATCGACAGCGATTATTTTCAATCAAACTCGCAAAACCTCGCACCTCGACAATATACCGTCAATAGAACTTTTAATCACGGACTCTGCGCACACTAGTAAGCGACAAGCTCTCACGCCGACAGCGCCGAGACATATTCGATGCTATTCAGATTTTGAAACTAGATTCGTATCTTCCAAACTAATTTGCTTTTCATAATACTGTTGTATAGCTAAAACGTAACAAAACCCAGACTCCGTTTGGGAAAATTTAATAAAATTTTCACATCTTAATTAGACCGTAAATTGTGAGTAGCATCACTCGTTCGCGAGTCGGTGCACACTACCTAGCACCAGGTTTGATTCTTTTTTCCCTCACCCATCTGGATCCTCTGGGTACAAATCTCCTAGGATCTACAGCCATGAGGGGGACTAATTTAATTAAATATATTATAGAAGTTATTTTAAAATTGTCCTGGGTTATGATTGTTCAAACCATTACTGACCCTGCGTTGATTACCAGACCTACTCTTGGATTGTACTTCAAATACTAACGCTATGGTTCCTTCCACTCACCTGTAAGGTCCCTGCCTACTCCTAGCTATCCCTCGACAACCCAGGAGCCCCCTTCCTAATCGTTTTCATTTGTTTACTCTTCCACATGCTTCCCCCTCCCTGGAACTGCCAGCAGATACATAATTCCCGATGTATTATTTATTGTGGTCCACCACGTTCAAACATGTTACCGACCATAGAAGTACCATTCTTATCGATG
>JABUQX010106968.1:7500-15000 GCA_015478945.1 Trachelipus rathkii | reverse complement strand
CTTTTCCCTCCCCCCTCCCTTTCTTTCTTTTTTCCTTTTTTTTTTTTCCCCCCCCCCTTTTTTTCTTTTTTCCCCCCCCTCTCTCCTTCCCCTTCCCCCCCTTCTCCCCTCCTTCCCCCCCCCCTCCCTCCTTTATCTTCTCCCCCCCCCCTTTCCTTCCCCCCCCTCCGTTTCTTCCCTTCCCCCCTTTGCGCTCCTGTCCACCCCCTTTCATTTTTCCCTCCCCCCTTCCCGTCCCCCCCCCTCCCCCCCCCCCCCCCCTTTTTGTTCTTTTTTTTCTCTTTCCCCTCCTTTTTTCCTTCTTCTCCCCCCCTTTCCTTTTCCTCTTCCCGGTTTCCCCCCTCCCTTCCCTTCCTTCCCCCCTCTTTTCCTCCCCCTTTCCCCTCGCTTTTTCCCTCTTTCTTTTTCCCCCCCCCTTTTCCACGCCCTTTCCCCCCGCCTTTTTCCATTTTTTTTATTTTTTTCCCCCTTTTTTTTTTCCCCTTCCCCCTTCCTGCCTTTCCCTTTTCCTCCTAATCTTCCCCCTCCCCTTTTCCCCATTTCCCTCCCTTCCCTTTCCCTCCCTCTTTTTTTCCTTTTTTACCCCCGGCACTTCCCACCCTTACTGTTCCTGCATTAGTGCTGGCCTGCCCTCCCCTTTCCCTCCCCTTCCCTGCTTTCTGACCTTTTTCTTTCTCCGCATTTTCCTGCCTTCCCCCCCTTTTCTTTCCCCCCCCTCCTTTCCCTCGCCTTTCCCCCCTTTTTCCCCTTTCTTCCTCTCCTCCCCTTTCCTTCCTTTTCTTCCCCGCCTCCCCCCTTCCCCCCCCCCCGCTTCTTCATTCCCCTTTCTCTTTTTTTCCCCCTTCCCCTCCCCCCCTTCCCCCCCTTTTTTTTTTTTTTTTTTCTTCCCTCTCTTCCCCCCCTTTTCCCCCTTCCCTCCCTCTTTTTCCCCCACTCCTTTTCCCCCCCCCTTCCATTCCTCTCCCCCTCCCTCCCTTTCCCCCAAAAAAAAACATTTATCTGCACCATAAAAAATTGTATATATATATATATACGTTACATATATTATATATATATTATATGATATATATATATATATATATATATATATATATATATATATATATATATATATATATATATATATATATATATATATATATATATATATATATATATATATTATTATACAATTATTATATATATATATATATATATATATATATATATATATGCTTTTTGAAACATTATGTACTATAGTTTGGCTCAGTTTTAATTTCGCTAAGTTTAAAATTTGACTGTTTTAGGAGAATGTGGAGTATATGCAATAGAAGAACATCTCTTTCTCTCTCTCTCTCCTCTCTCCTCTCTCTCTCTCTCTCTCTCTCTCTCTCTCTCTCCTGCTCTCCTCTCTCTCTCTCTTCTACAATACTACGGGAAAAGCAATACATTGCTGGAATCCTTGCAAAAATTTTACCAAGGAAACTAAAAAAAAAAAAAAAAAAAAATTCTCGCAAATCGTTAGCTACAGGAAAATGAAATACATTTTTGGAATGTAAAAAATTGTAAAAAACAAAAACAAAAAAATTAACATAAAAATTGGATATTTTTTTTGGGGGGGTGCTGGGACATAGTAATATATATTATTTTAAGTATTTACCACGGGCAATTTAGGGGCCGAGCGACGGGGAACTCAAGGCGGAGACGTGTCCATACCCCGTAGGGAGGGGTGGAGGAACCCCCGCGACGCACCAATACCAAAGGTATTCCGGAGACCTCCCCGGAGGGAGGAATTAGTTCTACCCCGTAGTTCCCTGAAGGCCGAGAGACCCGACTACTGCCATCTTTGCGGTTTACCTTGGGTGATTCTTAGTTAAAAAAAGCAAAAATTTAATAAAATCTATTTATTTAACGATAGGATAATAAAAGGTCTCTAAATATGCTCTCTAATCATATTACTATAATTATTAACAATAATTTTTTTATTTTTTTATTTTTTCCATTTTCGCATATCCAAAAAATTTTAGCCAGGCATCCTCACAAAAATTGCTATCCTTTTTGCTGTAGCTATTGTATTAATTTATGAGATATAATTTTGATTTTATTTTTTTTTTACATTTTCTGCACTTAAAATTGGAAACCAGCATTCCAACATTGTATTCCTTTTCCCGGTAGGGTTGTAGTTTTGAGATTTGGATTTGCTCTCTCTAGAGGCTGACCTCATATATATATAAAATTATATATAATATATATATATATATTATAGATATATATAGTATATATAAAAATTATTATATAAATATATATATACATATATATATATATAGTATATTATATATAACTTATATATAATAAAATCCGTATTAATAGTCAATATTTAGGCCTAGAAGGGGTATTGGTACTACTGTATAATTTAAAACACCTTTAATATACATAAAAAGAGGTAATTTAAAAAAAAACAAAACAAAAAAGACATTTTGTTTTAAAAAAAATTAAAAAAATTTTTTTCAATCCTTATACTATATATATATATATATATATATATAATATATAATAACATAATATTATATATATATAAAATAATATATAAATATTATATAAAAATATATATATATATATATATATATATATCACTGTTTTAGATTCAATATCTGAATGAAGCAGTGATAATAAGCAGGCAACCCAACCTGTGACACCCACTCCCCCTATTTTTGGGGGGGTTAGTACCAGTATATTTGCTGGGGGGACTGTGTATGGGTAGAAAATAACTTCATGAAAAGATTTCGTATTATGTCCATTATGAGCAAGATGTAAATGAAATAAGCCAAGAATTTGGATGGACTTCTTGATTTTAAAAGTTTCATAAAGGAAGCTTACTCAGTCAGAATATCCAGTCATAAAGAGGTTTGTTTTATAAGTTTTATTAAATTATATATATATATATATATATATATATATATATATATATATATATATATATATATATATATATATATATATATATATATATATATATATATATATATATATATATATATATATATACTTAATTTCAATAAATATATCATTTCAATACTTTTATAAATAACCATTTTCTTTCTTTTTTTTTTTTTTACAGATAACCAATTAACTTATCTTCATCTTCCACTTTTCCCCAAGACTAGGGGTAAGGTGCGTGATATGCATTGGAAAAGAAAAGTAGTAGAAGAACATGACACAAGTCGAAAAGAAGGCCAGCCTTACCGCCCCCTCTATACCTATTAGTGAGAACTCGTCGCAGTCAGAAAATCCACCCTAGAGCTTCACGGGACAGCGACGGACCCTCACTATAGCATATATATATATATATATATATATATATATATATATATATATATAGAGATATTTATAGCATATATATATATATATATATATATATATATATATATATATATATATATATATATATATATATATATATATATATATATATATATATATATATATATATATATATATATATATATATATCCAATAGGATCCTTTTAGAAATTGAAAAATTTCCAATTGGATATTTAAAGGGTTTCAATAGGTTCCTTTTGGAAAATTATTGGGTTCATATGAACTTTAAGGGAAATTTCCTTTGGGTATTTTCCTTTCAGAATTTAATGTATATTTCAGATTGGGTTCAGCTGGAAATTGATAGGGTTTTAGTGGTTCCAAGTGAAATTCCAGATTGGTATTGTTGGGAAATTCCTTTTGGAAATTCCGAATTACCACATAGAATTTCCACATTTTTCCATATGGAAAAAGATCTGGATTTCATGGGAATTGATAGGGTTATAGTGGTTTTAACAAGAAATTCCCAACCGGAAATGTTGGAAAATTCCTTTTGGAAATCCAAAATTCCGTACCTTAAAAAACTTCAAATCCCAAATGGAAAAGGATATGGATCCAATGAGAAATTTCCAACTTGCCGTATTGGAACCAGTTGGAACTCGATGTGGATCCCGATCAATTTTTTGTTGGTCTGGGATATATATATATATATAATATATATATATATATATATATATATATATATATATATATATATATATATATATATATATATATATATATATATATATATATAGTTTGTTTTCTGCTGAAAAAATTGCAGTCGATAATTTCGGGGGGGGGCAGCCCTCAGCCTCCCTGGCTACGCCCCCTGATATATATATATATATATATATATATATATATATATATATATATATATATATATATATATATATATATATATATATATATATATATATATATATATATATATATAAAATAATTTCTTTTTACCCGATATATCGATATTTTTTACCGATAGTATCGAGGGCAATTTGATATTTTTTAAAATATCGATTATCGATATATCGATACTTTTTATATATTGGCATACCTAGTTCTAGGCTAGCAGGAACCGAACGCGTAGTAAGGGAATGGTACATGTGGGACACTTACCAACCTGAGTTTTTTTCTTTCTTTCTTTCTTTTCATTCATTATATAATTCGTACATTTGCAAGCATATATAATTTATCGATTAAATTTATTATTTTTTAGCAGACTAGTTTCGGATAAGACATTTTTCCAATTTTCAGGGCTTATAATATGAACATATTTTATTTCCTCTTTTGAGTATACAAAAAAATTATCTAAGTAAAAAAGATGTATCTCGCCCGACTATACAAGCCCTGAAAATTTGATGTTAATCGGATAATTTGAAAAAAATATCAATACACTTTTTCAAAAAAAAAAATTTTTGAAAAAGAAATAGATATACTATAAAAACTATTATATACTTCCACATATATATCTCTTCTATTTTGGTTTTATTTTAGGAAGTAAAAACTATTATATACTTTCACTTATGTCTTCTATTTTATTTTATTTAGTATCGTATTTAGATGTAGGATATAAAAGGTCATATATGCTTAAACTTATATTATCTTATATTTAGTGGATTTTGTACTTTGCCAATATTGGGTATAATTACAAGAATTCACTAAACGCCAAAAAACAATGAGGCTTACAACTGATTCAACTGCGGTCCTAATTTGTCGCGTTTGTGAAATTCAAATTTAATATTCAAAAGATGGAGGTAAATTGTCTTATTTCTTCATTTCTTTTCAAATATTTTTACTATCAACCTATCTCTATTCTCTTTACCCTATTACTACTCAATTTACCTACTAAGTTTAATAAGTGCTAATTTTACAAAAGCCAAAAGGCTGAGTTATCTTAGGGCTAAAGAACTTCCTCAAAGAGCATAAATTCTTTGAAAACGACAAATTCAATTAAAGCTAATATAGATACACAATTGTACATATATATTATTTTTTAGTCATTATATCTTTCAAAGATTTTTGTTCATTAATTTAATCTGCTTTAGATTAAATTTTCGTCAATTGTGTAATCTATATTGGTCTCAACGAACGGGTTTGTTGCAAGTTCTTGATAACTCGTGCCTATCAATATTGCAAATTATAATCTAGCCAACTCTGAGGCTCATAGCAGTTATGATATTTTGTGTATTATTAGTACAAAATTAATTTAAAATTAAGGTTTATTTGAACATATGAAAATATTAGAGACGGTAGAAGCCACATGGGCCTATCGAGACTAGACTATTGGTGTTTTTGTCCTAAGTTTAGTTAGTCCTAGTGTATTTAATTCAAAATTTGGTATGAGAGTTAGATAAGCAATGCATCATTGCCTAACCATTCCCTTTCAGTGTTTTCCTAAAAATCAAGCTCAAACTTAGGCCTAGTAGGCCTAGATCATTTTCAACCTCAAAATTTAATTTTTTTTTGGTCTTCTAGACCTTTTCAAAATTCACATCAAATAATTTGGCCTGGTGCTAGGTCATCTTTCATTTTTTCCTCAAAGAATTCAATTTCAAAGTTAGGCCTTGTAAGCCTAGATCAATTTCAACTTCAAATTTTTTTTTTTTTTTTTTTTTTTTTTTTTCTAGACTCTTCAAAATTCAAATCAAATAATTTTGGCCTGGTAATAGGCCATCTTTCATTTTCATCCTTCTTCAAGGTAAATTGAAGGCTAATATAGATACACAATTGTACATATATACTATTTTTTAGTTTTAAAAATACAGTTTATATTTTTTTCTACTTATCCAATCAATACCAAATTCTTATGGCTTGTATAGTCGGGCGAGATACATCTTTTTAACTTAGATATATGTTTTTATATATACTCAAAAGAAAAATTCTAAAAAATTTCCCCAATTTTTTTTAGAAAATTTGTTCCAAGAACAAATCTATAACTACTGTATATACAAAGAAATTATATAAATAAAAGTCATTGTTAATAAAGATTTTTCTTATCCTGTCACCTGAAGAATATCACAATTTTTCAATTTGAAAACCCAAAAATAGTAGGTTTTGAAAATCGACCATTGCTCAGATATGGGGTCAAATATCAAATTCCGTTCCAACATTTTTTAGATAATAGTCCAATCTTTGTATATTTCAAGTTTGAAGTAATTTCGAAAAAAATTGTAGGAAGAGTTTCGACAAATGTCAAAAACATAGATTTTCAAAAATTGAAAATACCACCAAAATTATGACACAGAAAAACACTCGAAAACAACGTTTTAGACGTCAGAAAAGCTACAGTTTGTGTTTATTTGGTCAAAATCGGCTAAAAATTACGAATTTTATGTCCATTTTTAGGGGAGGAAATTGGGCTCAGCCCGGAGAAATAATGCTACCCGGCCCTTAAAAAATAATGAAAATCAAAGGACAAATGAGTCCTTAAAATCTAATAATAGGCCTGATTCTAATTCTGCTTTGCAGAATTTCAAAACTCATACTAATGCAGTTAGTATAGTATTGATTCCTCCACTTCTAAAATAAAAAGTTATTCAAGATCATGTAAGTTTTGTTCATCCCAAGGTCATATGATGACAAATTGCAATGTTTATCAAACCTATATTTCAAGAACTAAAAGATGTAATGAAATAAGTTAATGCAGCAAATGTTTAAGCTCTAAACATGCTGCAGATCAATGTCTTGGACTTGATGAGCAACGTTCTTTCTGTTGCTAACTTTGCAATAAAAGAAGTCACATTACTGCTCTTTGTAAGCAAAGGAAAAGTCCCACTCTCACAAATGTATGTCTTAGTTTTAATCAAAGCACCAATAATTTATATTTGTTGCCATCAATTACTATAAGGGTTGGTAGAGGTAAAGTTTCGACTTCAGTTTGATGCCTTGTCGACGCTGCTCAAAGGTACTATCTTTCTAAATGGTGCTTGACAAACTCAACATATCTATAGAGAGTCATCAAAGCACTCAATACGATATAAAAACCTATTTAGGTGTTACCACCCGCAGTTTGAAAGAGACTGTTCTTGATGTATATATGGACCAGTCTTGTTTCACCCTTCCTCTCTTGGTTGATGAGGATCTTCAATTAAGTTATGAGATTAAGTTCGTAGATCAAGCTCTAATTAATTTAAGAAATAAATCTTACAAATTGGCTGATTC
>JABUQX010106968.1:0-2500 GCA_015478945.1 Trachelipus rathkii | reverse complement strand
GATGAAACTCGGTATATACCATTCATATAAGGTACCCATATCGTATATGGGTTAAATAGCCGTACACATCCCAAAGAGGGGTCACCAGCCCCACAAAACTGAAATATTGACTTAGAACGATGAAACTCGCTATACACATACCATATAAGGTACTCACATCATATAGTTAAATAGCCGTACACAGCCTAAAGGGGGTCTCCGGGACCCCAAACTTGAAATATTGACCTAGAACGATGAAACTCGGGATATACCCTTCATATCTAGTACCCATATCATATATGGGTTAAATATCCGTTCACATCCCAAAGGGGGGTCACCAGCCCCACAAAACTGAAATATTGGCGTAGAACAACGAAACTTGGTATACATCTTTCTTATGATGTATCCTCGATAAAAAAAAAAAAAAAAAAAAATTTAAAAAAAATTAAAAATTAAAAAAATTTTTTAAAATTAAAAAAAATTTAAAAATTTTATAAAAATTTTTAAAAATTAAAAAATTTTAAAATTTTTAAAAATTAAAATTTTTTTTTAAAAAAAAATTAAACATTTTTTTTTATTTTTTAAGTTTATAACTTAAAAATTTACGTTTTTATATAAATCAAACACCCTCTAGAGCCTCTGGAGCCTTGAGCCTCCCCCCTCCCTCCTCACCCTCCTCCACCTCACGCCCCTCCCCATCTATGATCTAGTGATTCATGTCATATTCTGTATAACATAACACAAAACTTTTATTTATTTTTTGTTTTATATGCTTTAAACAGTTTGTTTTTACTAAATTTTTACGCTTTTCATATTTATAACTTAAGAAATTTGGGTTTTTACATACCCTAAACCTGTAAATCAGTAAATCAAACCACCCACCCCTCCCCCATCCCTACCCAAATCCTGGATATTTATACATTAGCATAGTAATATTTATCAAAATTTTATCATAACCTTGTCTAATTATCATACTGATCAATGAATATATGCTAACGTAACAAAGATCCATACTTAACAACAATAAAGTAACTAACATTGAGTGCAGAACGGAACCTACTTACACTTTTCCTAACATATCACTGATATTTTTACATTAACATAGTAATATTTAACAAAATTTTATCATAACCTTGTCTAAATATCATACTGATCAATGAATATATGCTAACGTAACAAAGTTTTCACATCAATAAAGCAAACATAGCATCACCTGAACTACGAATATAACGTACATTCACAAACCTAACACATCTTAAACATGAATAAACAGTTAACATTAACAAGCTTTCATACTTAACAACAGTAAAGTAACTAACATTGAGCGCAGAACGTAACCTACTTACACTTTTTCTAACATATCACTGATGTTTTTACATTAACATAGTAACATTTAACAAAAATTATCACAACGTTGTGTAAGTATCTTACTGATCAATGAATTTATGCTAACGTAACAAAGTTTTCATATTAATAAAGCAAACATAGGATCATATGAACTACGAATATAATGTACACTCACAATCCTAACACATCTTATACACGAATAAGCAGTCAACATTAACAAAGTTCAATACTTAACAACTGTGACATTTCTTTAAAACTTTTTGTTTCAAAAAACTTTTAGCTATTTGTAAATTTATTTCTTTAAAACATTTTAGTTTTGTTTTTTAAAAAAAAACTTTTAATTTTTAACTTTATTTCTTTAAAACTTTTTGTTTTTACTAAAATTTTTATTCTTTTTATGTTTATAACGTAAAAAAATGTGTTTTTACATACCCTAAAACGGTAAATCACTGAATCAGTAAATCAAACCACCCCTACCTCCCCCCTACCCGTCCCAACCCTGATCTATTGGGGTATTGATCTATTGATCTGTTGACTCCAGTCATATTTCGAGTATCATTTGGATAAAAATATGTTCTTTTTTATACTAACCCTCGAATATATGCTGACATAACAAAGTTTTCACATCAATAAAGCTAACATAACATAACCTGATGTAAGAATATAATGTATAACATCAACCCTAACATACCTTAAACACGAATAAACAACTAACATTAACAAAGTTCAATACTTAACAACAGTAAAGTAACTAGCAAAACATATAGAACGTTGCCTTTCACATCTTTTTTTTTTTTTGTTTTAAAAACTTTTATTTATTTATTTTAACTTTATTTCTTTAAAACTTTTTGTTTTAAAAAACTTTTAGCTATTTTTAATTTTATTTCTTTAAAACTTTTTAGTTTTGTTTTGTTTTTTTAAAAAAACTTTTAATTTTTAACTTTATTTCTTTAAAACTTTTTGTTTTTACTAAAATTTT
Source organism: Trachelipus rathkii (assembly GCA_015478945.1). Lineage (NCBI taxonomy): Eukaryota > Metazoa > Arthropoda > Malacostraca > Isopoda > Trachelipodidae > Trachelipus > Trachelipus rathkii. Next base: position 195 of record JABUQX010106968.1, on the reverse strand, counting down.
TATTCTTTTTATGTTTATAACGTAAAAAAATTTACATTTTTACATAAACTAAAACAGTAAAACAGTAAATAACAAAGTTTTCACATCAGTAAAGCTAACATAACATAACCTGATGCAAGAATATAATGTATAACATCAAACCTAACATACCTTAAACGCGAATAAACAGTCAACATTAACAAAGTACCATACTTA
>JABUQX010106967.1:12500-24732 GCA_015478945.1 Trachelipus rathkii | reverse complement strand
CGGTGGCAAAAAGCTGTTCATTCAGGAACGATTTGTTTAACCGTTTTCGCGGCCATCGCGTGAAACGCTTTCACTTCGTGCGCCACTTCAACTACTACTACTACTATATGTAATAATAATATGTATATGTAATAATAAATAATAATAATAATAATAATAATAATAATAATAATAATAATAATAATAATAATAATAATAATAATAATAATAATAATAATAATAATAATAGTATGTCAGGGCTAGCTTTTACGTAGGTTAAATCGTTGAGTTAGTTATTTATTAATATTTATTTTAGATAATACATTTTTATTTTTTTAGCAAAGATTTGGTAGAGGTTTTCGGTTTTGATATCTTTATAGCCGATGAGTTGTAAGTTTAGCTGCTTTGCTGACACTTTAGTATTTTGTTTAGTCTACAGAAGGGTGGTTATGTAGTATTATTTCTTGGAATTTATTTGATTTGCTTCGCTCCTTACTTGGTTTGAATGAAAATTGCTAGCTAGTCACGCATGAGTAGTAGCTACCAGCACACCGCCACTTGACCGACCTTGACCTTGACCTTTTTGACCTTTTTTTGACCTTATATATACCCAAATTTTACCTGACCTTGACCTTTTGGGCCTAGACTTTGGCCCCCCTAATTTTTTCGACCAACCTTTGGTCTTCCATAGATTATATTTTTGGCCACGGTGAATCTCGGCCACCTAATTTTTAGCAACCTAATTTTTGGCAGCCCAATTTTGGCAACCCTAATTTTTGCAACCCTGAGAAAGGTTCTATATAATGATTGCGTTTAGGCCATCCCTAATTTTTCGGCAGACCTAATTTTTCGACCAACCCTTTGGTCTTCCATGGATCAATTTTGGCCCACCCTAATAATTCACATCTTAGGGGCATAGCCCTATTTTTGATGTCTTTGCTTTTTTGTCCTTGACCTTTTCTCCAAAGCCAAATACCATGGGTCAATTTTGACCACGGTAAGCCTTCCTTTAGGGGCTTAGCCCTTTTTGATGTCTTAACCTTGTTTGACCAATTTCGGCCTTGGCCTTGCCAGATACCATGGGTCAATTTAGCCTACAGCAATTTTTGTCCACTCGTGGCCCACCCTTCTATATTTCGTTCTAGCAGACATTGTGTATGGGTCTATCCTAACTTGAACACCACACACACACACACACACACACACACACACACACACACACACACACACACACACACACAGATTTACTTACCCTCACACAGATACACACGCAGATTTACTTACTCACACAGATTACACTTATACACATTCACTATGACACTATACACCCATTCACTATGACACTTACATTTACACTTACACACACTTACAAACACACTGCCAACCCTTTGGTCTTCCATTGCTCAATTTTTATGACTCCACCATTATTAGTAGCTCATCTTTGATGACACGTCATCTTTAGCAGTTCATCTTTGATGGTGCCTATATTGATGGTTCTCAAGTTTGATGGCTCCCAATCACCGTAAGGAGTATCTAGTGATGTTCTATTAGGTTCTATGAGTATTAGATGAGTGCCAGGTGAGTGCCAGGTGAGTGTGTCAGACGAGTGCCAGGTGAGTGCCAACGTGCCAATGAGTGCCAAGTGAGGGCCACATGGTGCCAAGTGAGTGCCACATAGTGTCAAGTGAGTGTGCCAATGAGTGCCAACTGAGTGCCACTTTTTCAAGCCTTTCCACAACCTCCCACAGGCCCCGAATAGCCTAATATGGGTATCTACCCTGGAGTTATAAAGATGTAGTTCGATTGAGGTGTATATTACAAGTTTGCTAGAATGCTTCCTACTATGAGTTAATCTTTCAATTATAACCTATATATATATATATATATATATATATATATATATATATATATATATATATATATATATATATATATATATATATATATATATACCTATATATAACAACATATATATATATATATATATATATATATAGTAACATATATATACCAGATTTACTTGCACACACACCTACACATACACTATGACACTTACACACATTCACTATGACACTTATACACACTATGACATTTATAAGCACTTACACTCTCATAGACACATTAAAACCATATACACACTTACACTCCACACTCACACACAGATACACTTACTTACATACATACTTTGATGCCTCAACTTTGATGCCTCAGCATTGATGCCTCAGCATTGATGCCTCAGCATTGATGCCTCAGCATTGTTGCCTCAACTTTGATGGATTGATTACTTTTAGCTTGTTAATTTTTATTTTCTATGCTTCTAGCCTTTTCTTTTACGAGAACGCCAGCTAATATTGATGTCTTTAGTTCATAAGCGTACCATCAGGGCGCCGCATGCGCCCTCCACGCGAAGGGCTGACAACCGCGCCGGTGCGACCCGCCGCGTCCCCGTCCGCCGCGCCCCGCCCGCCGCGTGCGCTGCAGGCATAATATTCCCGCAGTTCGCCCGCACGTGCGCCCACACCAGGCATTCCCACGAGAATGAAAATATATATACTATAAGTCACTTTCATTTTTATTTCATACTTAAACATTTCAAGAATTTCTTTTCAAATATGCTTTGGTCATTCATTTTTATTTCATACTAAACATTTTTATTAAAAACATTTTCGCGAACCTAAAACTGTAACTCATTACAGACCTATTATTTAACACATATATTTATTAACATTATTTTTTACTTAATACTTTTTACTTAATACTTTTTAATTTAAAAATTGCATGTAAGAAGAAAAAATCCAGAGTGTCTGATATATAATCATTTTATTTTACTACAATTGTACGAAATATTTATTAAAAACATAAACTTTACATACCTTAAAACAGTAAATCAGTAAATCAATAGAGGTGTTACCTAACAACAAAGGGATTAGTATGCTTTTGTTTTACTGTTTTACTGCTTTAACTCATGTTTTACTGCTTTAACTCATATGTTTTACTGCTTTAACTCATATTTATTAACATTACATACCTTAAAGCAGTAAATCAGTAAATCAATAGAGGTGTTACCTAACACCTAAGGGACTAGTATGCTTTTGTTTTACTGCTTTAACTCATGTTTTACTGCTACTGCTTTAACTCACTGCTTTACTGCTTTAACTCGCATACATTACATACCTTAAAGCAGTAAATCAGTAAATCAAGAGGTGTTACCTAACACTAAGGGATTAGTATGCTTTTGTTTTACTGCTTTACTGCTTTACTGCTTTAACTTTCTGCTTTACTGCTTTAACTTTCTGCTTTACTGCTTTAACTTTCTGCTTTACTGCTTTAACTTTCTGCTTTACTGTTTTAACTTTCTGCTTTACTGCTTTAACTCATATGTTTTACTGCTTTAACTCATATATTTATTAACATTATGTTTTTTATTTTGTTTTAATACTTTTTATTTATTTTATTATTATTTTTATTTATTTTTATTATTATTTTTATTATTTTATTATTTTATTTTTATTTTTATTATTATACTTAGTGTTATTTACTTCATGCCTATTGTTATTATTATTTAGACAATTATACACACATACACACATACACACACACACACACACACACACACACTTACACTTATACAGACATCGCTATGACACTTATACACACATTCACTACGACTTACATTTTCCCATAGACACTTACATTTACTCTTATACAACTGCGGTCCACACACACACACACACTTATACACACATTCACTATGACATATACACATTCACTATGACACTTACATTTACCCATAGACGCACATTTACACTTACACTTTACACACACACAGTCCCACACAGATTTACTTTACACACAGATTTACCCGCATAGTTTACTTACACTCACACCACAGATTGCCACTCACACAGATTTACTTACACTCACACAGATTTACTTACACTCCCACACACACAGATTTACTTACACACTGGATTTACCACACAAACACACAGATTTTACACACACAATTTGCCCTTTTTTTATGTTACTTACACACACACACACACACACACGCACACTCACTTACACATATAACGTATTAATTTATTGAAACATTTTATGTTTTAATTAAACACATACATTTATATTACTCATTCAGGCATATAAATTACTTTTAAGGGTTTCTTAAAACTATAATAAATCAAATCATTATCTTTGAACAAGAATTGTGTGCTGTTAATACTTTTGTTTATAAATTTTATAACTATCAAGTTTTAAAATAACCTTTACTAAAATTTTATGAAATTTGTAAAAACATATATATTTTACGTACCTTAAAACAATAAATCAGTAAATCAGTAAGGTCAGCCCCTAACACCCCTAAGCTATGCTACGTTTTGTTCTATTGACTTACTGCTTTACATCATCTTCAGCCATGTAATAAAATAACAAAAAAAGTTCTTCTCTGCTAACATAACATGTATTTTTATTAAAATCTTTCTAAGTTCTTATTTAAAAATAACAATTATTCACCTACATTTATATTATTCGTTCGATGTTAATAAAAATATTTCAAAGTTTTTTATGTTTATGTGATTTTGCTTTTCAAACATAATTCTTGTATTATTATTATTATTATTATTATTATTATTATTATTATTATTATTATTATTATTATTATCTATATTACATTGACAATCCATCACGAGAAAACACAACAACCCACACTCCTTACAGATACGAAACTGACCTCTCTGTAAAATGTGTTGAAACTACTTTAGACCTAAATTTAGGATAATCCTTTTTTGTATCCCGGGGCGATTTAGGCTAATTTCAGGTCAAAATATATTTCAAACTGACCTTTTCTGTAAAAGTAATGGTTACAGCCAACTACGTTAAGGTCCACAAATTTACACTTCGTTTGGGATAAGCCTTTGTATCCCAGGCTGGTTAGAAAAACATACCAGTCAAGGGTAATTCCAGTATGAACAAGGATGAGAATCAATGTTATTATTATTTTATAAATATTTCAGGGTGCAGATGCTTTAAGCAGGTAGAGAGGAAATGTTTACACCTTTCTTGTGGTGGACAGGGTGTGTAGTTATCTCTATATGACTCTCCGTATGTGATTGGTCGAGAAATATTTTATCGCTTTTTGGTTTTAGGTATGTAAAAACATGTTTTTCATATCCTGAGCCTTACCTGTGATTGGATGAAAATTAACTTAGTTCTTTAAACTTATATTTGAGCAGGCGTGTTTTATTATCTTTACTCGTTTTGGCTGTTAAGCGGTGCACAAGTTCTCTGATTTGTAATAAAAGTGCTCTATTTTCACTAAGTGTATATCATGATTCACCTTAACAGGTATACCTCAATACAAGACATTGTCCAGTGGGAAATCAAGATCCCAGGAAGTAAGGTTTCATTCTTATATAAAAGAAAACCCGATGGATTTGAATTTTTCAAGTGTGCTACCCAATCACCGTGTTATAATACCAAGCGTATTTTCGTGAGCCCAGATGAATTACTTTGTATATGTAATCACATTGAAGAGTGGCTTACAGAATACTTTAAACCAAGCTCGGCTTTAAACTGGACCCCAAAACAGTTATTAGCCTGTGCGAAGAAACCAACGATAAGCAACTTACTCTAGCATTTTATAAACATCAAAACATAATCAGTTTTGGAAGTTAGATTATGGGAAAGAAATAATGAAACAGCGATATTTGAACCTACATCATTTGGATTCTACATTTCAGGCCTAACGCAGATGAGAAATATATGTTAGAGGTACGTAAGCGAATGTTAATGCAACTGAAGAAGACATATGTATTTATCTATTACGTAACCATAATTCATTACATGTTATATAAAGGAGTACTACGCATTTAAGAAACCCTGATCGATGATCCCTACGCCCATCATGTCTGAATCAGCACCCTGGATTAGACATTGCAAATTCGTTTATATCTACTTAAGAAAACAATGGCAAGAAAGTATTTATACAGGTGACCCCGAATGTAAATATACTATGATATCTGAGCGGGAACTTTTTACGTATGTGTTAACTGAAGGTATTACCGAGATACGAAACTATATCATCGATAATGATATAAATGATTGGCATATTTGCAAAGATTTAGAGAATTTTAATATAAAATAATCATAAACATTATGTGTAAAATGTATGTGGAAGTGTTATATATAATAATATTCCTGTATTATATTTAATGTGAACCTTATATATATATATATATATATATAAATATAAAAGTCAATATGTATATATATAATATATATATATAATATATATATATAATATATATATATATATATATATATATATAACATATATATAGTATATATATCTATATATATATATATACATATATATATATATATATGTAATATATATATATATATATATATAATAATAATAATAATAATAATAATAATAATAATAATAATAATAATTAATATATATATATATATATATATATATATATATATATATAAATCGTTGCAGGGATACTCTTCGTTGTATGTATTTGGGTTATGTATATGTATTTATGTATATATGTATATATAATATATAATATGTATAATATATATATATATATAATATATATGTATATATATATATATATATATATATATATATATATATATATATATATATATATATATATATATATATATATATATAAATTATTGTAAGATAATGATTATTAAATTTCTAATTATGTAGTAAAGCTTTTATTATCCTTATTTTTACTTTCTTAAATAAATATTTACATGTATGTTAAGAGTTTAAATAAACGAACCCCAGGTTCAGGATATGAAAAAACATGTTTTGTACACAAAACCAAAAAGCGATAAAATAATTCTCGACCAATCACATACGAGGTCATATAGAGATAAGGATTACTCCGTCCACTCACAAGAAAGGTAAACATTTCCTTCTTACCTGCTTAAAGGATCTTACCGATCCAGCATGTTTCAGTTTGAAATATATTTATAAAATAATAATAACATTGATTCTCGATTCTTGTCTATACTGGAATTACCTTTTGACCTGGTATTAGGCTTAAATCAGCTATGGGATACAAAGGCTTATCCCTAAATTTAGGCGTAAATTTAGGCCTAACGAAGTTATTGCACCACATTTTACAGAAAAGGTCGGTTGAAATATATTTTGACCTGTGAGTGGAAATAAATAACCCGAGGATACAAAGGGATTGTATCTAAATTTGGAGTACAAAGTAGTTATTTCCAACATTTACAGAGAGGTCAGTTCCATCTGTAGGGTGCGGGTTGTGTTTCGTAGTGGATTGTCAATGTACATAGATAATAATAATAATAATAATAATAATAATAATAATAATAATAATAAAGAAAATCCGAATTATTTAAAAAACTTTGAAATATTTTAGTTAACATCGAACGAATAATATAAATGTAAGTGAATATTGTTATTTTTAAATAAGAACTTAGAAAGATTTTAATAAAATACATGTTATGTTGAAGAACTTTTATTTGTTCTTTTTATACTTGTGCATGCGGCTTCAAAGATGATGTAAGCAGTAGGGTGACGATAGCATAACGGTGTAGGGAGGTGCTGGGGCTGACCTTACTGATTTTCAGATTTATTGCTTTAAGGTACGTAAAATATATGTTTTTAATAAAATTTCATAAAATTTTAGTAAAAGTTATTTTAAAACTTGATAGTTATAAAATTTATAAACAAAAAGTATTAACAGTTAATAATAAATTCTTTGTTCAAAGATAATGATTGATTTATTATAGAAGTTTTAAGAAACTTTGAAATAATTTTAGTTATATTTGAATGAGTAATATAAATATACGTGTTTAATTAAAACATAAAAATGTTTTAATAAATTATATTGATCATAATAATGTAGAGTGAGGTGTGCCGTGTGAGTGTGTGTCTTGTGTGTGCAAAGTAATCTGTGTGTGTGTAGAAATAAATCATTGTAGAGTAAATCTGTATTGTGTAAGTAATCTGTGTGTAAGTAAATCTGTGTGTGTGAGTGTAAGTAAATCTGTGTGTGTGTAAGTAAATCTGTGTGTGAGTGTAAGTAAATCTGTGTGAGTGTAAGTAAATCTGCGTTGTAAGTAAATCTGCGTGAGTGTAAGTGTGCAGGCATGTGTGTGTGTGTGTAAGTGTAAGTAAATCTGTGGGTAAATGTAAGTGTCATAGTGAATGTGTGTATAAGTGTCATAGTGAATGTGTGTATAAGTGTAAGTGAGTGTGTGTGTGTGTGTGTGTGTGTGTGTGACCACGTGTGTATAAGTGTAAATGTAAGAGGTGTCTATGGGAAAATGTAAGTGTCATAGTGAATGTGTGCTAAAAAGTGTCATAGTGAATGTCTGTATAGTGTAAAAAGTGTGTGTGTGTGTGTGTGTGTGTGTGACGTGCGTGTGTGTGTGTGTATGTGTGTTCTAAATAATAATAACAATATACATGAAGTAAATAACACTAAGTATAATAATAAAAATAAAAATAAAATAATAAAAATAATAAAAATAATAATAAAAATAAATAAAATAATAATAAAAAATAAATAAAAGTATTAAAACAAAATAAAAACATAATGTTAATAAATATATGAGGTAAAGCAGTAAAACATATGGAGTTAAAGCAGTAAAGCAGAAAGTTAAAACAGTAAAGCAGAAAGTTAAAGCAGTAAAGCAGAAAGTTAAAGCAGTAAAGCAGAATGTTAAAACAGTAGAAACCCTGAAAGTTAAAGCATGTAAAGCAGTAAAACAAAAGCATACTAATCCCTTAGGTGTTAGGTAACACCTCTATTGATTTACTGATTTACTGCTATTTAAGGTATACATAATAAATATATGAGTTAAAAACAGTAAAGCAGTGAGTTAAAGCAGTAAAAACATGAGTTAAAGACAGTAAAACAGTAAAACAAAGCATACTAATCCCCCCTAGGTGTTAAGTAACACCTCTATTGATTTACTGATTTGCTCCCTTTTTGTATCTGCTCTTAATGTGAGGTATGTAATGTTAATAAATATAGGAGTTAAAACAGTAAAGCAGAAAGTTAAAGCAGTAAAGCAGTAAAACAAAGACATACTAATCCCCATAGGTGTTAGGTAACACCTCTATTGAATTTACTGATTTACTGCTTTTAAAATATGTAATGTTAATAAATATGTGAGAGTTAAAACAGTAAAACATATGAGTTAAAGCAGTAGAACATATGTTAAAGCATTAAAACAGTAAAACAAAAACATACTAATCCCTTTGTTTGTTACACCTCTATTGATTTACTGATTTACTGCTTTAAGAGTATGTAAAAGTTTATGTTTTTAATATCTTCATTTACAATTACTTGATAAAATAAAATGATGATTATATATCAGACACTCTAGTTTTTTCTTATATAATTTTTAAAAATTGTCAATTAAAAGTATTGGTAAAAGTATTAAATTAAAAGGTAATAAATATATGTGTTAATAATAGGTCTGCAATAATTCACAGTTTAAGTTCGCGAAAATGTTTTTAATAAAATTTGAGTATGAAATAAAAATGAATGACTCATAGTATATTTGAAAGGAAATTCTTTTAAGTGTGAAATAAAAATGAATGACTTATAGTATATATATTTTTCATTCACGCGGGAGAAATATTGCGCCTGCGAGCGCACGCGGCAGGCGAACGCGAAATAATGTACTTTCTGCGGGCGCGCAGCCCGAGCGGGGAACGGCGGGCTGAGGGACGCGGCACCTGCGGGGTGCGGGGTTGTCAGCCTTCGCGCGGAGGGCGCATGCGGCGCCCTGATGGTACGCTTATGAACTAGGGGAAGACATCAATATTAACTCTGTTCTTTGGTAATAGTGAAAAAGGCTAGAAAAGGTTAGAAAATGTATCAATGCTGCGGCATCAATCCATCAAGTTAGTAACAATGCTGAGGCATCAAAGTTGAGGCATCAATGCTGAGGGCGTCATTGCCACGAGGCATCGAGTGTGTGAGTGTAAATGTAAGTGTATCTGTGTGTGAAGAGTGTGGTGTAAGATGTATATGGTTTAATGTGAGGAATTGTCTAGGAGTGTAAAGTGGTAGCCAAGTGTCCTGGTGAATGTGTGTATAAGTGTCATAGTGTAGGTGTGTGTGCAAGTAATATATATATAGGCAACAACAACAACTATATATATATATATAATATATATATATATATATATATATATATATATATATATATATATATATATAGGCTATAAGTGGTAGAAAAATACTAACTCATAGTAGGAAGCATTCTAGCAACTTGTAATATACACCAATCGAATCCTCATACCTTATAACCTAAGGGAGTGGATACCATAATGGAGGCTATTCGGCTCAGGGAGAACTGAAAAAGACTTGAAAAGTGGCGCTCAGTTGGCCTTATGTGTCACTCACTTGGCACTATGTGGCGCTCACTTGGCACTCATTGGCGCTCATTGGCACTCATTGGCACTTGGCACTCACCTGGAACTCACCTGGCACTCACCTGTGGCACTCATCTAATACTCATAGAACACTAATAGAACATCACTAGATACTCCTTACGGTGATTGGGAGCCATCAAACTTGAACCATCAATATAGGCACCATCAAAGATGAACCGCTAAAGATGACGTCATCAAAGATGAGTCAATGGTAGTCGCCCAAAAATTGAGCCATGGGAGATAAAAGGGTTATTAGATATGTTTGTGTGTGTGTGTCACATGTGTAAATGTAAGTGTCATAGTGAAGGTGTGTGTGTATAAGTGTCATGGTGAATGTGTGTGTATAAGTGTAATAAATCTGTGTGAGTGTAAGTAAATCTGTGTGTGTAGTGTAAGTAAATCTGTGTGTGAGTGTAAGTAAATCTGTGTGTGTGTGTGTGTGTGTGTGTGTGTGTGTGTGTGTGTGTGTAGGTATTCAAGTAGGATAGACCCTTCACATACGTTCAAAGTTAGGAACGAAAGAAGAAATATATGTGAAGGTGGGCCACAGTGGACAAAAAATTAGCGTGGGCTTAAAATTGACCCATGGTATCTGCCAAGGTAAAGGCCGAAATATCATGGTCAAACAAGGTTAGGAACATCAAAAAAAAGGCTAAGCCCTAAGGAAGGCCAAAAAATTGCACCATTGGGTCAAATTATTATGAGGTATCTGGCAAGCTTTAGAGAAAAGATTTAAGGGCAAAAAAAAGGTAGAACGTATCAAAAATAGGGCTAAGATCTAAGGGTGACCAAAAATTAGTGGGCCAAAATTGACCCATGGAAGACCAAAGGGTTGGTCGAAAAAGGTAGGGTGGAGGTGCGACAACGGTTGCTTACACCCAGCCGTTTAGCAAATAGGGTTACCAAAAAAGTTAGGGTTATAAAAAGTAGGGTTGCGCAAAAAAATTAGGGTGGCCGAAAAATTACCGTGGCCCAAAAATGACCCATGGAAGACCAAAGGTTGGTCGAAAAGGTCAAGGCCAAAAAGGTCAAGGCAAAAAGGTCAAGGTCAGGTAAGGAAACCAGAAACTCAAAAAGGTCACTTGGTCAAAAGGTCAGGTCAAGGTCGGTCCAAGGGCGGTGTGCAATATGGTAGCCCTACTACCACATGCATTGTTATGGTTTATGTATCTCTTTCCCAGGAGTGATATTATATTTAGCAAGTCTTTAAACTGCAATATATTTAAGGTTTGATGGTTGTGTATGGCTGTAAGTCTCTTGTATTGCTATTGAGGCGAATAAATCACGCATTTGGATTACAATTTCAAGTGCAAGTTACTTGAGAGAGATTTACCGTTGAGAAAGGAAGACAATAAAGCAAGTGGGGGTGTAGTGCATAGTATATTTTCCTAAGATGTGAAGAGGTACAATATTTTTAAATTTTATTAGCATATACATGTATCTCGACAGTCTGCTAACTAGGTTGTTAATATGTTCTTTAAATGTCAGCTTTTCATCGATTGTTATTCCCAGTATTTTAGCATTTGTAGCCCTATTCAGTTCTACATTGTTAATTTTAATATTTAAATCGTTAATTTGTTTGTTGCTAAAAATAATGTAAGATGTTTTACTTAAATTTAAAGATAGCTTATTAGCATCTATCCATTTCATTATTTTTGTTAATGTGTCTACTGCTTTACGAGATAGAGACTCGGCATCTTTGTCATTTATTAATATGGAGGTATCGTCAGCAAATGATACTGAAAAAGCGTCATAAGAGTTGAACAGATCATTAGTATATAGAGAAACGGTCCAAGAATTGAGCCC
>JABUQX010106966.1:52500-59182 GCA_015478945.1 Trachelipus rathkii | reverse complement strand
AGAAGATAACGTCGTTCGAAATTCTATAATCTCAGATAGCGTCATGTCATCGTCATCGGCAAAATTTCATAATCGTCCCATCACATATATATGCGCCATATATCATATATGCTCACTAAAATATATATACAAAATAGTTTACAGAACTCTAAAAGATATGTTCAATTAGAGCATTATAACATTTTAACGATCTCAAGACTGTTGCATAATGTCAAAATAATCTTAAAATTCAAAAATATCAAAAATGTTTGTTTATTTGTGTATTTCACATTTATGGATCAGCTGATCGCTAACCAGGCGCTCCACAGTTAAATTTTATATTTAAAAATACAAAGTTTAATCGTGGGGACACTTTTATAAATATGAAATACCAAACAAATATTTAAAAACAAAAGAAAATATAATGCAATAAATTAAATTTATATTTATTATATATAAATAATAGATATAAATAAAATTTACTATGAAATACCTTACTACAAATATCAACTCAAATACCTGCGCATCTAACGGAGTGTAGATGCTTAGCTTTCTGCTATGCAAAAGAAAACGGACACAGAAGCACACGTGAGCGTATCACCATAGATAATGCAACCACAATTATTAACTTTAAAATGCTGCACCTAGGTTAGGTTAAGGTGACAAAATATCAAAAATAAGAACATTTAAATAAATTAAATATTTAGCACTTCGATGTTAACACAAAAAAATAAAAAAATAAAGAAATAAATGGAACACTTAATTAACATGTAATCACAGAAAACAACATTTAGCAACTGAGCACTTTAAGTGTAAAATTGATCTAGACGAATTACAACTTGCAAGAAATACCAACCACAACACGCATGTTGCCTGCAAGCAAAAAATAGAGAGAGTTCCGAAATAGTGTCTTACATCGCTTTAAACGTGAAAGATGGTAAACTAAACTACCTGACTAGCCACTAAGGAAACAGTGCAAACAGTACAAGGAAAGAAGAATACAGCATTGACCTAAAATTAGAAGAAATATGTATAAGCAAGCAGAGTAGATGGGGAGGGGTTACAATCCTTACAACGTGAGAAGGAATCAAAGCAATATTAGACTCACAGCAGGAAAAATCCAACGATTACTGAAGATTCTAAGCTTCACAATTCCTTGCTTTTAAAATGAAACTTAAAATATTTTATATACAACTTTTAAAAAAAAACTGTTTAATATATATATATATACTATATATATATATATATATATATATATATATATATATATATATATATATATATATAACTTATATTAAAATATATATATATATATATATATATATATATATATACTACGCATTATATATATATATATAAAGTTTGCTCTCTCTCCTCATATCATATTTGTACAAAATAATAGTAAATATATACATAAACATTTTAATATGCGTTGTTAGCAGAATCGTAAAGATCACGTGATGTCAGAAGTGATGCCTTCAATCCAATGATAATTCTGATTCTCTTAACAAAGCATAATAATTTTGAACAAACATCAAGCATCTCTTGTATTATATATATATATATATATATATATATATATATATATATATATAATATACATAAATATATATATATATATATATATATATATATATATATATATACATATTATATATTCAACACATTACTATGTTGAATGGCCCCCACGATCATTACATACTATAAAGAATGGGGGAGGGTATCAAACAAAACGGGGAATACTGACTATGAAACACAAATTATATGCAGTATGTAATAAGAGCATTACATATTAGGCCCCTTTTCACAAGTAAATTGCTTGCAATTTAGCTTTATTTACATACTTATATATATTTATGTTTCATCCTTTTGATCCTCTTCGGCGGATGCCGCTTCGGATGATACGGAAGTTCATTCATCTGAAGATTCTCACATACTGTGAAATTTTTCACATTTCTTTTTACTTTCAGTAGAGTATTCCTTATCATGATCGTATAATCGAGCCGGATCTGAGGGTAATTTCCTCTTCTGTCAACAAAGGAATTCGCCTCGTTAAATCTATCTACGATCTTCACCATAACTTTCACATAAGGAATCTCATCATCATTTATCATGAAAGATTTTTCATTTTCATTTGACTTGAGTCGCTCCTCAGTATATCCGCTCGTATCTTCATATATTCTCCAACTCCTTTTATTCATCTCCCTCTTACACCTATCTACAGTTTCTTTATACACCTCTGTGCATTTCTCTCTGCATGATTTTCCTTTTTTCAGCGTGTCTTCTTTGACCATTTTGATGTAACTTCTTACGTATTTCTTAAGAATCTTCTCGCATGACTCTTTCTTTTCTATCATCTCATCTTCAAGATTATTGAAATCTTTTCGCACACTTTCTTCTCTGAATTTCATGCCGTGCTTCTCAAATCTGATAATTGCATGCGTTTTTTCTACGTAGTTACATCCCTTTTGCTTCTTCTCCCAATCTTCCTGATATAACCATTTACTCTTATATCTGCTCCAATCACTCATTTTTCTCCTCTTTGTCAAGACATTACTACACTTTGCGATCACTTTCCTCTTTAGTGATTTTACAAAATCTATTCTTTTATTCTTCTCAATTTTCACTTGAGAACACTCTTTAATTTCTTTTGCCCAATAATATTGCTGAATGGATTTTCCTGCTATCATGTTACATTGTAACATCTCTTCATCTTTTTCTTCTTTCTTGTCATCCTTCTCTTCAACTTCTATGTTATAGGGCATTTCTGCGTGCTTAGTGTGTCGTGCCATATTTGACAAATTACATCCACCTTCATTCTCTTTCTTCAATCTTACTGCCAAAATATACTCCCATTTCTTTCTTCTTTTCGGCTTTTCCAAAGTAATGCATTCCAATTGGCTTTCATATACCCTACTATTCAAAGTACTATTTGAATCAATAAACTCTTTTTCAATCACTTTGGGTACTTTGGGTACATCCTGGTGGGTATCCTCATTCTTCTGCGAAATTTGGGCATCTGCTAGGTTTTCTTTCACTAGCTTTGACGTCTCCTTCAGGCGTTCTTGCAAATCAAATACATAATGGTATGTTGATCTTGCCTCATCAGGGTTAATATCACCCGCCCATATTTCATGTAGTATTTGCATAGGACCTCGTACAGTCCTCCCATACAAAAGTTCGAAAGTCGCTGCATCTACGAGTGTCAACACATACTGGTGTCCCTCGGATGATGGTGGCGAAATAGGACCTACTAAATCGATGACGACTCTCTGGAAAGGTTCTTCTATTATTGGCATGGGACATAAAGGAATCTTCTTCACAGCTCCTTTAGAACAAGTCCTTTGACAAATGTCGCAGGAGTAACAGTGTCTGGACACGTCTTGGTGTAAGTTCGGCCAGAAGAACTGTTGAGTGATCTTCCCCATAGTCTTCTTAACACCCTGGTGGCCTCCAAAGATCTCATCATGAGCCACTCTCATCACTCTACTCCTATACTCTTTAGGTACAACAAGTGTGAACCTCTCTAGTTGATTCTCAACTATTCTCTTGTACAAAATGCCATTCTTCAAAACATACTTGTTTTCACCTTTTTCCAAAGACTTCCAAATCTTTTGTAGAGTCGCGTCATCTCTCTGCCTTTCCTTAAACACTTTTCTGTTACTGATTAGCTCAGTAATTTGATCATCGTGAACTTCTTCCATTTGGTTCACGGCTGCGACACTTTGTGTCTTTGAGCTGTCACTGTGGGGCATTCTGTCATTTTTCATCATAACATTTTCAACAAAGATGTCAAACTGACTCTCATTTTCCTTTGTACTTTGTACATTAGACCCCTCAATAGTGTTTGACACTTCCATATTACTTCTAGTATTTTCGTGTGGCGCAGTGTGAACTACTTTACGCTCATCAGCTGCTACATCTTCATTTCCAAAAGAGGAAATATGGAATCTCGTTCCATGAACAATGGTGTATCCGCGGTTGTGTCTTCATTCAATACAAGCATGTTTGATGACTGTTTGACAGACTGTGCTTCCTCCATAAACTTTTCCTCTTCCGGTCTCGCCTCTTCAGACGTATGATCATTTTGTTCGGCTTTGCGCCTCACCATAGATTCTTCAGTCGAACCTTCCTCAGCACGCTCGACAATTGGGAACAATAACTCTTTCTGAGTTTCTTCGTCTTGCACAAGGTGCTGACTATGACACAAAGTCTCCTCCCATGCGACCTCTGGCATACGACCTCTGGCAGCACTGCTGCGGTCGTTTTACCCACAAAGTAGGGGTGTCTATCTCGACATCTGCGAGTGGAACTTCTCGTGTCGTACTGTCTAAAAGTCTCATGGTTGTATGCGTGCCAGTATAGCACTCCTTGGGTACATACTTTTGGCGTATGACCACCAAATTACAACGGGTATCCCTTAATAACTGGACATGATACCCATTAACTTTCCCATATGTTATAGGCAAGTTGTGTGAAAAATAAGATGCCAAAAAAAAAAAAAAATGGCGGAAAGATGTTTGAAAATGAAGTAAAATTATATAAGATGTTTGACCATTTCACATACAACTGTTATGATAAAAAAAAATTGAAAGAAATGATTGTAGATGAAAAATTAGAATACCTATTATTTTGAAAGGAAATCCTTTGTAGGTTAAAAACAAAGGAAAAATTAACTTAGGACAATTGATAGAGCAGTAACAGGTGAGAGATGAAGGCCGCAAGAAAAATTTGAAAAGTTAAATGTTGAATATATTGTAAATCTAGACCGGGGTAGGGGTTGTATGACCAACAATTTATGACCAACACAGGATTAAAATCTGATGCTATGGAGGAAAAGACATTGTTAATAGTGGAAAGCGGAAATGATGAAGAATATCTTCCAGAATTTGAACTTGGGGAAAATTCTCAGAATAGATATATGTTTAAACATTTAGCGATAACAGCTGACAGGTTTCGTGTAAGCTATAGAGCCACTGCTGCTATTGTCAATGCAGCATTAAAGGATATGGGGATTTTGAAGGCAAGTAATATGTTGGATAGAAAAAAAGTTGGCAAAAGGAATGCCATCAGAATGAAATTAGGAACCAAACAAAGTGAGTACATTGGATTTGACGAAAAGATGGAAATGAATTGGAAGAATATTGTCTTATTGCAAAAGAGCCAGATGATATTTACATGATATGTTACACCAGATTCTGGCAAGGCCCGATATATAACTGATGAAATAATAACTTTCTTAGTTGATTCTAATAGCGAGATTTCCCTTAAAGCTATTCTTTGCGATAGGACTCCAGTCAGAGAGTTTGGTGGAGTTTTGAACAAAGACGAAGCATTTCTATATGGAAACACCAATACAGTGGTTAATTTGCCTCTTACATATAGATATACTTCTATTCAGACACATATTTGAGGCAACTGTTGGACAAACATCAGGACAAAAAAATTTTAAGGATGCCATTCAAAATAAAATCGAAGAAGATGCAAATAAGCTGGAGAAAGTTGATTTTGAACATTTAAACAGCAATCTTGAAAAAATCCTCGAAGGTATCGTTAAGCAAATTAGCACTGACCAAAAATATTTTTATGAAATGTGTATTAGAATACAATCAGTATAAATTAGTATAAAATAGCCATCATTAGCCAAGAAATCTTCAGGCACCCTTCATCATTCCAGATGGCTAACAAAAGCAAGCAGGATCTTACGATTATACATTTCCACAAACTTCCAAGCAAAGCTCTTCAAAATCTAGTAAATATAATAATGAAAGTTTACGCACCAGGGTGTTGTGGATAAAGTCACATCCAAAGGCAACAAATGGTGCACGTAATTTTTGTTACCTGATGTTCTTACTTAAAGATGTGGACAAAAAAACATGTTGTCCTTGTGGGGCGTGTACTAAGAAACAACTCGTACTTTGCTCATCCTGGGAATGTATTACTTGCAATGTTAGCTGGCACAAGAAAAGAGATAAGAGATTTAGGTGTTCAGCGAATTATTCCCGCAAGAGCAAGGAATTCCGATGTAAGAGTGTTTGAATTGCCTAAAACACTAACCTTAAGGCAGATAATTATTCAAACATGATTGATTTGGAAAAGGAAGCAGTCACCCAGCCATCCATTTTAATGGATTTAGCAATTGACAAAATAAACAATTGGTAAATAAGCCAATTAACACTATTTTGTTTCCTATAACATGTGGTAAATGTAGTTACACAAACAAGAATTGAATATGAGAACAGACATGAGTGCATTTTGAATGTAATAGAGTCCAAAAAAGAACTTGAAGATTTCCACAACAAATAATTCTAGTCCCAAAAACTATTTAGATTTATAAAAAGATAAATGTTAAGAAGCTAGCTCGCTTTTTTCTTATTTTTGGAAATTTGTATGTTAACTTTTTTTCATATTTTATTTATAATCATACCTAACATATATATATATATATATATATATATATATATATATATATATATATATATAATATATATATATATATATATATATATATATATATATATATATATATATATATATATATATAGTCTAAATTAAAAATAAAGGGATGAAATTTATAGGTATTGTTGATTTCTTTTTCATTTTGCCTTAAAGGGGAGGGTTTGATTTTTGCTCCGAGCTGAGCCCCATTTTATCCAAATCTTAAAATGGAATACTAATTCTTAATTTTCGGCCGATTTTGATC
>JABUQX010106966.1:17500-47500 GCA_015478945.1 Trachelipus rathkii | reverse complement strand
AAAGTTCTATCTGTTGAGATATCTCACTCCACTCTTCGTAGACCAGAATGGTAGCACAATCAGACCTTTCCGAGCTGCGTTTCCACCCTATATTGTTTGCACGAGGATTTGTGTTTGTGATGAAAATTCGAGCGCAGCTTTTTCCTTGAAATTTATCGCTCCTGCCGGGAGGATTTCTGGAGAGAGTATCTGGAAACTCTTGATGAGTTTTTCTCTAACAATTTTCATAGCACTAACATCTGTTCCTGGGACGTACTCAACAGACCGGGTTTTATATATTCATTTCACTTTCGACTTATGCTAAAATTTTGCTCTCGCAAATCTAAATAATATTTACAAAATTTAAAATTTTTTACAAAAATTATAATGCAGTGCTACATATACATATACACAAATATCATTATATATAAAATAACTATAATATATTTATATAAAATTATTTTAATATTTTTAATAGAGATAATAATAGTAATTAATTAATTAATAAGTATAATCATTATATAATAACTATATAAATATTATAAATTAAATATAATAATATATATATAATATATATATAGAAAAATAGTCATAAATATGTTTTTGAGAAATGTGAAAAATCTTTTAAAATTATTATTTTATTTTTTTTAGTCCTTAACAATATTTTGGCTTAAAAACTTTAAAAAAATATTATTAATTCATAGATGATGTAGTAAATATAATAATAATAATAATAATAATAATAATAATAATAATAATAATAATAATAATAATAATAATAATAATAATAATAATAATAATAATAATAATAATAATAATAATAATAATAATAATATTGATTTTAAAGGTAAAAAACAACAAAAAAAAAAAAACAAAAAAAAGTTTCTTTTTTAAACTTTTTTTTTTTTTAAACGTTGTTCTTTTTCACCCTGGTTGTACTCTACATGGATGTGAAGAGAAATAAATTTGTGGTGACGCAGGATATTTCGGACAGCTTGAACGTCTCTAAAACTTTTCTTCAATGCTGCTGCTCCATTATATCTTTGTCCAATCAGAAAGTCACTATTTATTTCTGCTATCATCGTATTGTCTTCGCCGGATTCACCTTTTGCGCATTCAACAGTCACTAAACCTAAGAAATCTTCACGAACCATAAATATGTTTTCCTCATTTCTATTAACAGACTCTCTTAATTTGATTTATTAGTTTATAAATGAAAATTAAATATGGCTTGGATTTATAAATTTGGATATAGGATAGAACTAGTGAAAAGTCCGTGGAAATGATTTGTGTTCAAAGAAGATTGGATGTTTCGTCGCGGTCAGAACGTATGAAGAATTTCTTTGCATGGTTATAGGGCGACAGGGCTAGCAACCCGGTCCTTTCCTTCTGCTTATATTACTCTTGGACCAGCGTTGGATTCTTAATCCGCCTAGAAAGCACAAATCATCAAAATTCAAACAGAGTTTTGAGGCCTAATAGAAGATGCTAGTTCTACTGAAAGGGCAAAACCCTACCTGAGAGTTTTAACTCGAGGACTGGCATCGGAAACCATTTCGGATGACCGAGAAATGGTTTTCTAGAGTGTTCTAAAGGTTAAGGTTCGGCCAAGAAGGAGAAGACCCTTGGTTCAAATGACAGGGCAAAGCCCTTTTCTGGAGTTGTTAATAGAGATTATAGATATAGATATATATATATATATAATATTATATATAATATATATATATATATATATAGTAACATATAATATAATATATATATATATTATATTATTATATATAATAATATATAATATATATATATTATTGAATTTTATTTTTTAGTTATATATAATAACAATATAATGAAAAAAACAAAAAAAAACAAAAAAACTAGAGAATAGTCAAAGTAAATATAATTAATGAATTGGAACAATTTAAAGGGATATTATAAATCAATTATAAATTAAAATATAAAAAATGTTAAAATTTGGAAGGCATTAAAAATAAACCGTCAAAATCTGTGGCCTTAAGCAAGAAAAAGAATAAATTTTCTATTTTGTTTATGTTTTACGTCAAATTAAAAAAGTTATATGTTATAATAGAAATTCTTTATTATCCTTAATTTTTTTTTAAAATTAGTCTCTTATCGAATTTCCACATCTAAATTGATCTTGTGAAAAATTGGTGCCAACGCCACATAGTTTCTGTACAATTCTAAAAACACTATGTTAACTATTTGTGCATTTGACGATAACAACTACACAATTTAATAATTCTCTTTACCTTTAGAAAGTATAAAATGCTAAATTTCCTCCAAAACTTTGATTTAGAAGACCGGAATATTTATATATTTCACAATTTAACTTCCCAATTCCGATATAAAAAAAAAATTGGTGAATATAATTCAATCTCGTTACAGCAATAGAATAAAAAACGACATATACTCAAAGTAGCATTTATATATTCTTAGTTAATACAAAGAGATCTCAAAATATTTAGAAGCGAAAAGATTTTATGGATTACTCTTATAAAACCGTAAGTTGCTTTCACGAATCAGCCCTCAAATATGGTCTCCAAGTTGTTTTCGTTTATGATCCTTGGGTAGAATCGTTCAAGTCGCAGAATGTCTTGGTGGAAATCGCAATGGTCCTTGCTTTAATTTATTGAAACTTATGCAAAATGAAATATAATAAACTGTTATGGAAGAATTTGTAAAATATATAATTAAAAAAAAACAATGAATTTCTATCTAATTAAAATATAATATATATATAGTATTCCATTATAATATATATATAGTAATTATAATATAATAATTATATATACTATATAATTAATATATTATATATATATGTTATATATCAATATATATATATATAATCCATATATCAATCAAAATATATTATTATATATAATTATATATATATATGATCGTTGAAGACGAGCGATCATTGTGTATGGTTTGCGTGTGTGTAGGTGTGTGAGTGTGTGCGTGTGTGTGTGTGTAGACTACGAAAGAATACGTAGGTATTTAAAGTATTCCTGGAATAAATGTGGCGGTAAAACAGGTACGTTTATTAGGAAATGACGTCATCTTGCAGTTGCCTATTTATTATATAATACATTCAGAAAATTATTCGAAGTTACTCACAAACTAATTGAAAATACTGTCATGTTAATACTTCCTAATGTTATTGCAAATTAATTATTTTGAAGTGACCAGGATTAATTTTAATTTTTACTGTAGAGATTGAATTTACAGGTACGAAATCAAGGTCATTCGTGGCCTAACAACACCTGTCTCGAGGATTTAGTATTTGAAAGCCGAATTCAGTTCTCTTTGAGAGACGAAAAAAAAGTGTTGTGCTAATTATATCACGAGTAACTAAGAAATATTAAATAAATGAAAATAATTGTAAAAACCATTTCAATCTTTATCTTTGGTTATTATACTGAGAAACTTTAAAGTACCTCCTTGGGCGGTGTTAAGGTGTGAGAAGATGATATAATAATTTTGATACGTGTATTATGAGGGGGATGTGTGAGAAGGAATTAATTGATAAGAAATAACGATAGTGAGAAATTAAGATGGTTTGATCATATTTAATGAGAATATTGTTGACATATTAAAATTCGAGTTATTTACTGAAGGAATTTTCTATATCATGAAATATTTATTGTAGCAGAGTTGTTAAGTTCATATTAGAGTGTAAATTGACCCCTGTTTTTATAACTGAGATTGACGTCATTAAATTAATGTGATTTACTAATTAAGTGGAAATTATATCATGTTAATCTATTCCTTAAGATTATGTTGGAGTGAGGAGAGACCTTTCCATGTTTATTGTTTTATCTTTACACTTTGTCTAATATATTATCGTATACGTCGCGGCCCCTCTGTCACAGAATTCGCAGTATATACTGAGTCGATATTATATCTTGAATATATATATCTATCCATAAATCCTATAAGCAAACTAAAAGCAATCTTTAAAACTTATTATTCACTTAATTAATCATTTCCTAGCAGTTCCTTTACATACTTTTTACTCCTTTACTTATAACTTTAAATAATTTAATAGAGTGTACGAATTAGGGAGAGGATTAATTTTTGCTAAAGGTATGAAACATCACAGAGGAAAAACCATAAACGCTTTTATTAAAGCAACAAACAAAAATCAAATCAATCAACCATTAACCTATTCTATAGCTCGCTCTTTGATCCATTAATTCATCCATGATAATTTTCATCATAATTATCAATATCCAAATTTACCATCTTCAACTTTCTCACTCTATCCATGTACTCTCACTTTACCTTAATAAACTAATCATCCCGGAAAAATAACCATATCATAATTCTTTAACAGAAGTGGAAGTAGTAGTGAAAGGTACGTACGGATCATGATTCTTTAATTTTTAGTCACAGTTACTAGGGTCATAAAAATTAGTGCAGGCCATTTTTCTAGAAGATGGTGCTTTTACCAACACTTCCCCCAACTATATCAATCTCGAGTTATATACGAATCTGTACTCAAAAGCGGCGATCCTTATGATCTATATTATATTTGCTTGATGGCATATTTTTTCCTGAGCTAGGAGATCCCCTTATATTGCCATCATTCTTAAATCGTCTTTTCTGGCCGTCTCTCCCGTTCAAAAAAAATTTAGAGTAGCACCCAACAGGAATACTTAAGTGTCCAATGTATGTATATATATACTCTTGTATGCTCTCATTCATCTCTGTACAAACTGTTTCTTAATATACATCTTGCTTTGGATTATACCCTACGTTAGGTATGCACCTTTTAAGTAAATATTAAATCTTTTTTTCTTCAACTCCGAATTTATATAACAAATTAAATATCCAAAACTAAGCAATCAATATATTCTTGGAAAACTTAATCATTTGGCTTTAGTAAGCATTACAATAAACACAGCTAGATTGTCGGTTTAGTTAAACATTTAATCATTTATTATATTACTAAAAGAATTTTCAATACACAATTGATTTCCGTTTTGGAATAATGCTTGCCATTCCACTATTATTCGCTGGGGATATTGGATGTTTACAATTTTTCCTATTAACTTCAAACTACTTAGGATAAAAGACACATTTTGTCCAGCTTACAACACACTTGCTTATGGCTTAGTAGATTATTTGCGTTACATCCTTTCATATTTTGCCCCGGTAGATTCTGTTTCGTATCAACCTGGGTGATTCGACATTCTTAATTAAAAATATGAAATCGCAGATTTAGCTAGGCGTGCAGAGACGTAGTCTTTACGTTCGGTGAGTCTATAGTTTAGGTCGGTGAGAAGTTCACTTGAAATTATTCTACTCTTAATATTTCCTAATACTAAAACTCCTATAATTGGATAATTTCATTTGGGTCACTATTCATCTAACATGACCATGCTATTCCCTTCACTTAATTTTTCACCTTTATATTATTTACTTATATGAATCAGAATAAAATGTGATTATTATTATTAATTGTAGGAGCAAACAGTATATATAGCCGCAATATCAACATAAAAAACTCGTATCATGATTTAACATCCAACATCATACTTCAACATGTTATATTTATTTAAATTAAACGCTGTAGGAATTTTATAATATTTACGAATTATGCTCAGCATGTCGTCAGATATGATTTCGTACAACAGGGTAAGTGATTGGCCCAAAATTAGTGAAAGATAAAAGACCAGTAAGGTTATGTCAAGTTACAAATTAAAGTAGCTACAAACTTAAACCGTATAAAATTGTGAAATCCTTGAGTTATCAATAATTAACACGCTATAATTTGATATGTTTTTCTGCTATTTAATGCAGTGGTTTTTTCTAGAACTTCGATTCTAGCATAATATCTACAGAAGGGCCTAGCTCCAAAGCTACTACGTGCAAAGGATGTAGGGATTATTCATGCAGCAACTATATCGTGTAAAAGACAATTTGAGATTTAGTAGAATTTCAATTACGTACTGTGACGCATTCATTATGCCCTTATTTATTTAAATTTTAATAGTGAATAGTTATTTTACAAAAACTACACTATAACCATCATTATTAGGCTGATATCGGTAATTTAGTTATACTGTAATACCTTTGTAATAAGTTAATTCAATATTATACTTATATTAATTATTATTATAAAAGTTAATCCCTATGTTATATATATATTCCACGGAAAAGATATGCAGTATTCCATCTCCTTAATGTTAAATGATATATTCATATATACAAACAGGTACGGCATCGCACTGTTAATATATGTAGAATCTTTTTAAATTTTTTTATATCACTGAAAGTATTGTTATATAATTAATAATATAATAAGTAAATAAAACATCAAGTATAAAATATTCGAAAACTTTTTGAATAATTATTTATTTATAATTATTAAACTCAAATTATATCTTAAGTTAATAGTGATTATTCAAGAATTATTTATATATAATGCCAAACATAATTAAAATTAATTTCGCATAAAACTTTTTTGAGAAACAGTTAGAAAAATAAGGAGATATCCGTTTTCTACTAATAGAATTTATCATTATACTACTTCATATCCCACATATATATATAATATAATATATTATTATATTAGACCAATCTTATGAGTAGTAATATCGATCATATACATAGTAACTTAATACCATCGTACTGATATAGGAGTTTAAAAACGTTATATTTTGTAAATATATTATGATAATTTAGGTTAAAATATTGTGACTACTTAAATATATTTTTGTAAATATACTTATATGCCTTGCATATATGCGGCTCTCAGAACAAATACGTTCTAATATGATAATATATTATATATACACGCTTTATATACATTTGTGCACTGTGTAGTATTGATGTACGGTCTTCAAAGTCTTGCTTCGTTTCTTAACGTTTAAGCACTTTAATTAATATATCACATGGACTCCTTCATCATAGTTTAAGTACACACCACGCACTATGAATCTCTCCTCCCCCACATATAACTAGAAATATCATGCACAATCTGTCACAACTTCTGTTTATTATCACGTTACTTGTCTAAACGTGAATAACTACTATCTTTGATCTTCCAGTGAACTCTCACTTATCAAAACTTATCTAAATTTCAGCGACAGGATAGCGACACCAGCTGACTAACTATCTATAAACAATCTCTATAGAACACGAACTTAAACTTATTCATCGGCTATCTGTTCTCTCAGCTATGGGTATTCCTTAGAACTCTCACAACAATCAACGCAAATAAATTACAATCTAATTCTTCAAACAATAACAGCCCTCAGGAATTTAATTCACTGGTAAAAGGTTGCCTAATTACGAGACGCGGACTTTTCAATCTCCAATCTTTGGCCCAACATTCTATCAACTGCATGTAAAAACCTCACATATCCTGGGTTGTTGCTCTCATTTCTAGTACCGACATCATGAGATGGACTTGCACCATTTGACAATCATTCTATTAAGAAAACGCATAATTACCTTTTTTTTTCATTTCTTCTTTGTTCTTATCTCAATTCTTCTCATATTTTCTCCTTTTACTCGGTCACGATGTTAGATAAGACAACATCGAAGCCCAGTCTACTTACATTCAGGAGCTCAATTAAATAGGTTAGAAGAAATGGTATTACAAACATAACGAGTAAGGCTATATACGAGTGTAACCCCTCGCCCCCGTACACATAGAGATGAGGATATATATCATATTGGAATTATTATAACATATATCCATTACCCACCTAACATAACACTTTAACCTTTCATAACCTAAGCCCAATATAATTAATAACATTTATAATTATAAATAACACCCCCTCTACCAAAACTTTCCCATAGAGAAGAAATGCTGTCCAGATAAGGATTTGCCAAATGGCCTAGCCCGGATAGCAGTATCATATAGAGTCACCTCTTACCTCAAAAATAACTCATAGCAAATAAATAATATAGTTTAAATTAGTTACCTCAATTTACTTCATCCCCTACTAAATATAACTTATATAATTATATATATATAATTATATTGATACAGATGTCAATTAATTCTCAAAATAAGCTTAATTAGAGCAGTCCATTTATCCTTCTAGGGTGCATACAGACTCATCGGACGCCCCCTAGCGCTGACTTCTTTTATATCTTTCCTCTCACTCTTCGACCCTGTGGAACCGCCCGGTGGCGGCAGCTAGGCTTCTACTGTTGATTAGCAAGTGTGTAACTTCACCTATAATGAAGAGTGTAAGCTCAGGGGCTAGAAGTATTAATTAATATATATATTATTATATATAATTATAAATTTATATATAATATTATATATAATATTAATATATATATTATATTCATATATATATATAATATATACTATAATATATATATATTAATATATATATATATTATTATATATTATAATATAATATATATATATATATTATAATTTATTATATTATATATTATACTAAGTATTAACTATATATATATCGATTTAAGGAATAACGGCAGTCTACATATATATATTTAATAATCGCATGATGTTAATATTTATATATATACTTAGTATTATTGATGCTTATAAAGGGTCTAGGTTAATGATTTCACCTATCCATTAGGGTAAAAAATATGCTTAGGGGGTATATTATATATAATAATTTATATAATTATATATTTATTATATTATAATATTTAAATATTATATAATATATAAGTTAATTTTATAAATATTTAAGAAATATGTTTAAACTATTACATTTTCAATGATTTTGAATTTCTAAAGTATTTTATATCGATATTTATATTTTCAATGTATTACATTTTTCAATCATTTTGTGGAACGACCTTCCGGATCTTATTTTTGTCCTCTCGGGGGACGTGTTATTTGAAGACTAAATAAATTTAATGGAAATTGTAAATTTATTTATTGTTAAAAGAAGTAAGTATTAGATTTAAGTAAATTCTTGGATTTTATTTAAAAAAGGGTGGTGGGAAATATGTTTTAAGTTGGTCAAAATTATATTCTTTTGTATGCTAATTAAGGAAATTTTTTATGCCCATGTGATTCTATGATTTGGCGTTGGGGGTCGAGTACTGTAGATGGGGCGCATAATCATTGATTTTGATGTTATGATGAGATTGGAGAATCTATGTGGAAGTATCACCCCCACGCAAACTAGATAACTATGCATAAAATCTTCCTATTTCATACAAAAAGGGATATCATTTGTCCCTTAAAATTTCACCCACTTTTCAAAATATAAATCATAATTTACATTGCAAATATTGTCATCCAACATATTTTAAATTACAAATTCATTTTTTTTCTTCTTTTTCAAATTTTAATCTGAAAGAGGATCAAGATAAAATAAGGATCGAAAGCTAACAACATATATGAAGACCATGTAAACTTTAAATATATTTTAAAAGATTAAAAAATTAACGTTACGCTTATATGAGAATGTTAATTAATAATTTTTTAAAGATTATGCAATTCACGAATATTCAATTCTTTTGTTTTTATTGGGAAATATTCAAAAACTGCTATTTATCGAATATATATATATATTATAATGAAATAGTGGGATAGGCCTAGAAGCACTGCTGAAATGAATGTGCAATACTCAGACAGCTCGGAAAAGACAGACTTTAGTTAAGACCCAGAAACGATTTTGGAACCATATACTCGAATAAGTTTTAAAAAAGATGCGCTACGCTAATATTGCGAGTGATGGTGGAAAGAGGGGAGAATTCTGAGATATGAGAGAGAGGAGTGACGTGATGGGAATGTGAATGCGATGAGAGGAAAGAGAGGAAGTATGTGAGGAAGGGAATGTTTGATATAAAGGATAAGAGGGTAGGAGCGGATGGCTTCAATAATAGGCCAAGATGTCCTTCATAGACATAGATCTGCACGAAAATGTAAATGCACTTTAAATCAGGAAAAGAGTAATAGTAAGGATGCCACAGGGACACCCGGAAGAGGAAAACAGTTCATGTGAAATGTTGAGAGAATGAGAAGACGTGAAAAGGGATGTTTGTTGCTGATGGAGATTTCATGCAGTGAAGAAGAAGAGACGAGGTGGAACAATGACGTATTAGACGTGGTGATAAGGAAATTGAAGGAGAGAGCTGATAGATTTCTGTCAGAGGAGAGAAAATCATGAATGGTTTTTCCAAAAGGGACTCACATAGTTCAAGGAAGGGTGGAAACAAATCAGGTAAATTTTCAAGATTTTATAGATATATAATATGTCTGATAGAGATAATAAGGAATGTAAAGTAATACTGGAGTACAATGTTCAAATCATAGATTGTTGGTGAGGATGGTGATGAAGGCGAAGCTAAGAGTAAAGAAAGAATGTGATTAAGTGATCACTGAGGATTGTGACAAAAAAGGGAATATTTAGAAAAAATAAGACTTAGAACAATAAGGAGTAGGAAAGATGGAGTTGCTTTAGAACGATAAAAGTAGAGAGGGGGTTCCCTTTTCTCGGCACAGGCTGAATGAGACACAAAGTGGTGCGAAGAGTGAAGAGCAAAACGAGAAACGTATTGATGAGAAGGTGGCTTAAAAATAGAACTGTACAAACAGGGTAATATGTGGAGCAAGAAATATTGCAGAGAGAGTGAAAAGAAAGGTAAAGAAGAGCTGCAAGAAGAGGGGAAGATGATGGAAGATGGGAGCAGAAGAAAAATTTTTAGACCGCAACAATAGAGGAAAGAGGAAAGTGAACATCAAGGATAAGCAGGAGAATTTTTGGGGGGTGAATCAATAGCACAACAGGAAGATGACGGAGTATTCGTGACTGCTAATTAATGAAGGGGGAGGAAGAGGAAGAAGAGATTGTAGAGGTAGAGAAGGTAGGATGAGGAGGATAACTATGGAAGAATAAGGTGGCCTGAAAGCAATAAGACGGTAAAGGCACCGGTGAAGATGGGATACCATAGAATTGTAAAGAGGAGAGAAATGAAGAAGAATTTTTGAACTGTTTAATAGATGTTGATACGAGAGTGAAGTACCATGAAGATGGGAAAGTCAATTATAGTGCCTATATATAGGGACAAGGAGACACAGAACTGTAAAACTATAGGGCTCCTTGTTGAAACATCTGGTAAAAACATATGACGTTTAGGAAAAGGTTGAGAATACGACGATCTTGTTAAAGAGGCAGCAGGTATGAAAGACGACCACGACGGATCTCTTGTTCGCTCTGCGAATACTTGGAAAAGTATGGGAATTAAACACCGACATTATAGTTTCATAGATTAAGAAAGTTGATTCAGTGCCTAGAGAGAATGTGGAGATGTGGAGAGAGATCTGCAGTGGGTAAGAAAGTTGAGAGAGTCTGGAGAGTTTTACGGAATAGTAAATGTAATGTAAAAGAATTTGATAATAAGGAATGTTAGAGGTGAGAACAGGGGTTAACAAGGATTGTCACCAATTTGTTTGTATCGTATCTGGATGTAGTGATAAAGAGGTGAGAGAGGATATTGAGGAAGGTGGTAATTTGGCTTATGCGGATGACTTGGCGTGCTGGAGCGAAGGAACATGTTAGAGAGGTGTTGATAATTTGCAACAGGCTGAGAGAGGCGCCTTGATATAAACACAAAAGAGATGATCATGGTATCCAGTAGAGAGAAGGAGGGAGAGAGGTTGAGAAGAGATGGAGAGGACTGAGATAAAGATGGTGAGAAGTAATAATTTGGAGTGACGTTATTTTGGAGAAGAGAGGGAGGAAATGTCAAGAAATCAAAGCAGGATCTCAGTATGGGGGAGCAGTAAGAGCAGTTTCCCATACTAAAGATAACAATGAGTGTGGAATGAAAGGGGATATTTGAGGTGTGTTTAAACCATTTTTCTATATGGAGCAGAGACATGGAGTACGACAAGAGAGGCGTAGTAGAATAACATTGGGGAGATGTACGTTTGAGAGGAAAGGGAAAGACTAGAAGAGTACAGACAAGAGAACGAAGAATAAAAAGAGGTTGAGTGAAGCTAATATTGCAAAATGGATGCAGCCAGATTGACGGTGGTGGGACATCTGGAGAGAAGAGAGGAAGAGGTGGCCAGAGATGGGAGTGGAGACCGGAGGATACGAGACCAAGAGGAAGACTAAAGAGATGGGAGCTCGGTGAATCCCATTGAGAAAATAGAGTGCGTCGATGCAGGAGTATTGAGGGAAATCGGAGTTTGGAAGATAGAGGAAGATAGAGAAGAGCGCTGGCCCCACTTTGACTTCTGAGCGGTGTAAAAAAGTTGTAAAAAAAATATATATATATTATTTATATTTTAATTCAAAATATATAATAATATATATATATTATATATATATTATATATATTATAATATATATAATATATTTTATAATATATATATAATAATATATAATTATATATATATATATATATATATTATTATATATAATATTATATATATATTTAATTTATTAATAATTATAATATTATATATATATATATCTTATAATATATATATATAATATATATATATTATTTATATTTAGAAAACTTTTAATTAAGATCTATGCCGAATCGATGTTTATATATTAACATTATATTATCATTATTAATCACTTATAATATACTGTAATAAATGATCAAGTTATGAGAAATAACCAGGGCTATGCTAGACCTAGTCTTGAAAGGCTAGTTTGTAAAACGTTGAACGAGTTACAAATAAGACAAAATTCTAAGCATTCCTGTAATTCAAGTTCAGAGAGTAGAGGAATTCAGGTTTTATGGGATAGATCGTTTAGCGGAAGAGCGCGAGGTAAATAGGATGCATATTTCTCTTTAATAAGGCTTCGGTCACACTCAACTAATGAGTATTGTGGGTGTGTTTTGCTAAGGGAATAAATCGCGGGTGCGATAGGCCTGGCCAAAGCGGACTTCGCGTTAGCCTTGTTTCCACGACCTTTCTCGAAGGGTCCAACTGACAGGACGAAATCTTACTGGGGATAGCTTAAATTTTTTATATATATATATATATATATATATATATATATATATATATATATATATTAAATTATATATGTGTATATATATTATATAAATAAGTTATATATTATATATTATATATTTATATATATATATATAATGTAGCGATTGTTTTTGACAACTATGTTTCGAATATGTAATTGTAAATTCTTGAAAGGAAAATAAGATCTCTCCAATCTTTAATATAATTTTCAACAAATATTAAAATTGAGCTTCTTAAAAAAAACTAAGAAATGTTTAACTTGTTTCTGCAATACTAAGGATTTTGGTCTTTTATTGTGGTTAACGTTTCGTAGTTATTGATGCGATAAGAATCAGAGTTTTGGAAAGGGTTTTTGTCCTGAAGTCACTTGTTATGCACTAGTATTTTTTACCCATCTTTCATCTCTGATAAATAGAGGTTAAACATGTTAATCATAATGAAGCGTTTGGACACCCTATATTAAATAGAAATTTCTTTGTTATTTTTGCAAATAAGTTTTATTGTTTTTCATTATACCTATAATTTGTTCAATATGCAAATATTTGATTTTGACAAGCTTGAGGACAAGCACACAATACAAGCAATTACATTTGGAATATTCACCTATTATATTGCACAATTCAAGAGGCTTGCTTTATTTGTTGCTCTTTTACATTGAATATAAATAAATACATTTTATTACTTTCGTTTTTAAGCCCTCGTGTTAATCGTCACTGCTTGATGTCAAGAGAATTCCTATTTTTGAAAATAGACCTTTGATTTTTTTTTTTGACTTTTCTTTGAATTTTTTAAAAAAAAATTCAAGGCAACATCTTCAAACTGTAATATATATTATAATTGTTACTTTTATATACTATATATATATTTATATATATTATAAATTATATTATATAATATTATATATATATATTTATATATATATTATATTTATATAATATTTAGTATATATCATATTTATTTATGGTGAATTTCTTGGGCTTTGATTTCGATATTGATATAGATTACGAGTATTCGATTAGATTTAATTTATATTTATAATAATATATTATATATATTATATTATATTATTTATTATATATATTTGATATATATTATATATATATTTATTTCTATAAAAACACCTGCTATTTATACTGATAGCAATATTTTATTACTTTAACAGAAATAGCTAGTTTGAAAAGTAAAAATATTTACCTCTCTGAGTCATATAGAAGACGGCTACATCATCTCACATGTGCGCTTGTTAAGCTCGCACATGAAAAGTGCACATTTTTGTTAAATATTGTAAATATAAATAATATAGACAGAAAGAACTGTTTAACATTTATTGCGCATGTGTAAAAAATATCAACAATTCGATTCTAAGGAAATTTTTTTTTAAATATAGACAGAAAAATATCTATATTGATACATATTAATATTTTTCCTGCATCCCTAATCACATCTCATCCATGACAAAGGTAGTTGCAAGTTCTGTGAAAATCTTGGTTCTTGACTGCTTTCAATGGTATGCAATTGTAAATAATATCCAAACTAACAATGTTCTGGAATTCTCATTTCCTTGTAAAGAAATCTTTGAAAATTTGTATGTAAACTACTGGATAATTACATTTCTAAATTACCGTATGTAAAATACAATTATTATTTTATTATTATTATTATTATTGTTATTATTATTATTATTATTATTATTATTATTATTATTATTATTATTATTATTATATGCTAGCTAAGACCTTGTAAGACACCGTTGTAGATTCTAGTGCTAAATTTTTTAAAAATAAAATTATGGTAGTAGTAGTAGTAATATATTTTTTATTATGTTCTATTCCTTACTACATAGCAGTTTTTATAGTATATTATTTTTATTATCATTATTTTATTAATTAATTTATTATTAATTATGCTCAATTATCTATTGACTTTCTGCTAACGCTATTGTTTTACCATTTTATGTAATTCAGACATCATATATGTATCCTTTACCAACGTTCTTAGGTATAATAAAATGCAAGTGTATTTTCATTGTATTAGGGTAAAATTCAAAGGAATCAGAATCCCTTTTTGAAAAGTAGCATATTATGCAGGGTTTATTTTTATATTATTTTTTTGTTAATTTGTAATCTAATTATTGTTTAATCTTATTCCTGAATAAACCCTCTTTAGTTTTAATTATTGTCAGTACTCAATTTTGTGGTAACATACATTTTAGGTATTTTTGTTTGTCATATGGAGCATGTGCTTTCCTTGATAATGTGATTTATTAAATATTATTTTAAAGATTGTGATACAAAGATATTAAGCAAATAAGTATAAATAATTGGAAGAAAGGGAAATGCCCATTTTAGGTAGTGAGTTGGTTTGATTCCTGAAAGAGATTAGTGATGATGATGTTGTTCTTAGATATTTTGATTTATATCACAAGTACTTTTGACACTCGTTTTTGATGTGGATTCTAATATTTCTTTTTCATCTTTATTAATATTTGAGTATTTAATCTCTTTTTAAGACATTAATCCATTTACAATTATATATAGAACTCTAAAACAGATAGATCAAATTTCAGCTTTAATGCTTCATTGCAGAATAAATAGAGGGTTGTGGTTTGTATATTTTGCTGCTTCCATTATTTTAAAATTCTGATTCTGACTCCTCCAATTACAGCTTCTGCTCCATTTACACATAGGGTAGTGTCCTGAGCGTGATACTCTTTGCACTGGAGTTCAACGACGTTATCTCCAACATCTCCACGCCCTGAAAATCTACATCCCTGGAGTCAAACTTTCATATGTGGTCCACCATCTTCAACTAACTATTTATAATCTCACAACTTGATGTGACAAACCAGGCTTTCAATTCTTGACACAAAAGACAAAAGTTGTGCTATTTCGCCATAGAAATCAAATAGCTATCCGGGAAGAATCCCCTACATCTGTGATTCTGTATGGCTCTCCCTGTCAAGGTCAAACTGCAGGTTAAGTTCTTGGGTCTGGTTTTAGAACAATTGATTGTCATATCTTTCATCCATCCATCACATGAAAACAAGTTGCCATGGGGTGCTGACAGAAAACCCATGATCAGACTTTTCATAGCCTTAGTGAGGACATAACTTCATTACGTATGTGCCATATATGGCCAACCTCTGAATCATATCTGCATTGAACCAGAGCCTTCCATTCATCACTTAATGTAAGCTTAGAGGTGAAGGTAGGTTTCATGTCTGTCTATGAGAATAGAAATGCTTACTTGCTCACTTTACTTAAGTTTATAGACCCCTGCACCTTCGCTTTTGGCTCCTTTCTTGATGAGTTGACACGCAACCCCGTCCTTTGGCCATTTGCTTCTGTTGGCATTGTTTTCAACTTTCTCCTTATCCCAGTGCAAGCTGTTTTTCCATATATGCACCAGCAACAATGTGGCTATGCCCAGCCATGCAACTGTGTCTGATATCATGGTCATACTCACTCCGATATACTCCTGACCCTATTCAGAGCTGACCTCTCTTACCTCAACCTACATGCAGATTCGATGCAGGTTTTCACTGATAGCTTTAAGACTAAAGATGGGATAGGAGCATTGGAGGTCTTCCTGGATCGCATCCTGCTTGTCCGTATTTACAGCGGAGCTAGTAGCAGTTTTAGAACTTTCCAGAATATCAGCCCTTACTGAGGACATGACATACACCATATTCTCAGACTGCAAAAGTGCACTCCTTTCCCTTCAGACTCAATCCTATCAACCCTCTGGTATCTGATATTCAAAACCAACTTTGTCGGCTCCATACCAGAAAGGTTTTAAAATTTCTGTTGGGTCCCATCTCATGTTGGTATCACAGGTAATGAACTGGCTGACATCTAATAACTCTAACCTTCCCTAAGAATTTCAGTGGTTCTTTCTCCCAGTCACTTACTACTATGCTCACCTCTAAAGGGGATTTGACACATGCTGGCAAGTATGTTGGAAGGAAGACGTCCGGGGTATAAAGCTCTGTACCATAAAACCACTCTTGCTGAGATGGTCTTTTCCGCATCGCCTAGACCGCCACCGGAAAGCGACTCTTGCAAGATTGAGGAAATATGTATCACATGTAGAGGGAAACACCACTGACTTGTCCATTTTACCAATCCCACATACCTCTCGATTCACCACATCTTGGTTGGATGTACAGCCCTTGGGGCATCTAGAAATAAGTTCTTTCTGCCATAAATAATGTTCTCTATAACTAGTCTCTTATCCTCGCAGAATTATCTTTCTTACAGTCTGTTGTTATTTTTCTTCAGGAGAATTAAATATAAAGTATAGAAACATTAATTACACAGTTGATTAGTCAACCACTTCGGTATAGTCTAGGACGACTCCCTGGTTTTGTTCTCCAACCTGGTATCGCCGTTTCAGTGACTTCTCTTTCTCAAAAGAAAAAAAATTATATTATTATTATTAGAAAATGAGGGAGAAGAAGAATAAATTGTATTAGGTTTATGGATTTGCAACAGGCGTTGATAGGATAATAGGGAAGTTTCTTGGATGTGTTAAGCGATATATGGCGTGTTGAATAGAATCAAAACTATGTTTGACGATAGTAAAGCATGTGTAAGAATAAATGGTGTCGAAAGTGATTGGTTTAATATTAATAGCGGAGTGAGGCAGGGATATGTTGTCTCCTTGGATATTAAATTTATTTGGATTGGGTTATGAGAGAATTAGAGGTGGGGGTGGCAGGAGATGGTGTTAGAATGATGGAAAATGGAAGATGAGTGGAGGGTTCCTACTATGATATCGGATGATTTTGGTTTTGTGGGGTCTTGAAAGAGTTTGAGAGGATTGGTAGAGAGATTTGGCAGGTGCGTAAAAGGAAGAGTTTGACGTAAAACTAGATAAGAGTCAAGGTTTATGGTTGTGGTGAGAAGTCTCATGTGTAAATTGTTAGATGGTGAAAGAGCTGAGGCACGTGTCTGAGTTTAAATATTTAGGATATATGTTGGATGAAAAGGGAACGAATGATGCAGAGTGTAGTAGGAAAGTTGCTGGTGCAATTAAATCGTTGGTGGATGGTAAAGGGACTAAGTCTTTGAGTGCGCTAAGGGTCTACTGAGGGTTAGTTGTTCCGTGTGTTAATGCTATGGTAGTGAGACTATGGGTCTGGAATAAGCAGTTAGATCTTAAGTACAATGTGTTCAGATGGACAATCTTAATTGGCGTGTTAGGTGTGAAAGAATGTGATAAGATGAGCGAATGAACGTTTAGAGACGTTGTTGTGGGTGAAGAAGGGATAAATGAAAGTACATCGAGATGTTTGGTCATGTGGAGTAAGGATGGATGATAGTCAGTTGGTAAGCAGATCGTATAGTGGTGAGTGTGTTGGGAATCGACGGCTGGGAGACTGAAGAAAAAGTGGATTGAGTCAGTAAAGGAATGCCAGGAGGAGAGAAACGTGAGTTTGGCAGAGGGAGAAGAAGGTGCATAATAGGAGTGAATGGCGGGGTTTTGTGAGGGAGGATATGGTTGGGGCCCACCTGGGCCAAGAGATGAATCCCACATTCCCACTTGACGAGAAATGCCATATGAGGGTAAGCTCGCGTCCGTGAAGCTCTAGGGTGGAATTTTTGACTGCAAGAGTTTTCACTAATAGATATAAGGGGCGGTAAGGCTGGGCTTTTCCTTTTCGGACTTGTCATATTTTTTACTACTTTTCTATTATTTCAGTGGCATGTCACGAACCTTACACCCCAGTCTTGGGGAAAGAAGGTGGATGATATGTATGATTATTATTATTATTATTATTATTATTAATTATTATTATTATTATTATTATTATTATTATTATTATTATTATTATTATTATTATTATTATTATTATTATTATTATTATTATTATTATTATTATTATTTTATTATTATTATTAATTATTATTTTATTATTATTATTGTTGTTGTTGTTGTTGTTGTTGTTGTTGTTGTTGTTGTTGTTGTTGTTGTTGTTGTTACTTTAAGATTTTTTAAACTTTCAGTACTAAGTTTTTATGAAATTATTTCCCATCTTAGGTTTGTATCGTGATGATTGTTTGTATGAATATCCTCATGTAGAAGAAGCTATAAAGAGACTCCCTCCAACATTATTGCACGAGAGAAATTGGAGAATTACAAGAGCTCTTATGGCTTCAACAAATAAAGTTTATTTACCCAAGGAGGAATGGGTTTCTTACGAGGAGGTATGCCTTGGATTAATTTTGTATGCTTAGCATGTAATTTATGTATTAAATTCTTACCATTTAAGTTCTTTAAATGTTTGTTAAGTATTCACTTAAGATGTTTGTTAAGTATTCATTTGAATGGAAATATAAGAACTTTATAACTTAAGAGATAAATCATAATCATCCCACGGATCCCCACAGATTGGGGGTGGGATGCGCAATCATGAACTGGAAACAGGATAGTTGAGTAGAACATGACCTAAGTCGAAAAGAAAACACTCCACACCCTTCATACCCTTAAGTGCGAGCCCATCACAGCCAAAATCTACCCTAGAGCTTCACACGCCGCAACAGACCCCCTACTGTATCTCGTCAATGTCATGGTTCATACCCTAGGTCAGACCCATAACCATGCCCCCTCCCATACCCAGACCCATGCCCCGTCCCATACTCCTATATGCACCATTCTTCTCGCTTGTGCTAAATTTACATTCCTCTCCTTTAGACACTTTTATTGACTCAATCCACTTTTTGTTGGGTCTCCCAGTTTGTCGCTTCCCACCACACACGTCACTATACAATCGCTTAACAAATCGACTACCAACCATCCTTTTCAAATTACCAAACCACTTTAATGCACTCATTTCTTTTCTCATTTCTCTTCTTCACCGGATTAACTTCCCTAATGCCTCATTCTTATTTTTATCGGATCTTCTCCACTAACCAATCCTACTAGATTATCCATCTGGCCAGACTGCGCCTTAGATATATACCTCTTATTCACACCAGTCTCGCTACTATACATTAATTCCAATAACAACATATCCTCATGCAGAACCGTAGCGCACTCAAGACTTAGTCCCCTTTTATCACCAAAGATTTAATTTAAACAGCCACCTTTTATTATTATTTATTATTATTATTATTATTATTATTATTATTATTATTATTATTATTATTATTATTATTATTATTATTATTATTATTATTATTATTATTTGATTATTATTATTATTATTATTATTATTTCATTATATTTTTATAGAACCTGTTCATACTATATTTAAAATGCCATGAACACCTCTGTGACTCAATAAAGTTAATTTTCTTTGAATTGTAATCTACTCCAGAGTTTTTATTGTATTGACAATACGATGCTTCCAGGCTTTGTTTTATCATTTTCAAAATTCAAAAGCAAAATAGTTATTTTTATAATCTAATTACCTTTATTAAATAAACAGTATTTTTGCATGTGATTAGGAGTGAACAATTTAAGAATTATTTTCTTTGACATAAAAATTTGTCGGTATATAAAACGAAATGAATTAAAAAAAATTTAATTTTGTAAATCAGGCATAAAAATGAGTGGAGTACACCCCCATCCTTGAAAAAAAAAGCATGCGAGGCTTTAAGTCGGTTCTTGCATAATGTGAAACTTAAAATTATCATTCACTTGTGGTGTTGGACTGGGAATAGTTTCAAAGGAGAATGAATAGGGACGTACAAGGAAATAGGAAGCTCTTCTGAAAGGAAGTATGAAAGGTTAAAGAGAATAAGGAGAATCTTTATAGAAAAATGAATGACTAATAATATGGATGTGAGGATAGTGTGGAGAGAACACTTTGAAAATCTGCATAACATTGGCAGTAATGAAAAGGTGATAGCGAATGTGTGGGGGTTTGATGGATTGGATGAGAGCAGTAATAGTACCCTTATATAAGGGTAAGGGAAATTAAGGGAATTAGTTTATATTAATGTTTTATGTTGAAGACATATCTGTGTATTTCTGTCTTGAAGAGTGCGTCGAGTGACTGAGGAATTCATTGGCGAAGAACGGTGTATTTAGAAGTGGTAGAGGATGTGTAGATCAAATTTTTACATTGAAACACGTGAGTGGAAAAAAGATAGAAGAATAAATTATTGAAATTTTATGGACTTGGCAAATAGGCGTATGGCAGAATTAATAGGGGGAAGCTCTGTGGAGGTGTTAGTGATATGTTGTTGGAGGTAGGCTTCTGATGAAATCAAAAGTATCGTATGTAATAGTGCAAGAATAAATAAAATGGAGTGGAAAGTGAATGTGTAATATAATAGTTGAATGAGGCGAGATGTTTTTTGTAATGGCTATTTACTTGTATATGGATGCGGGTGATTTTGTGTTTTGTGTGACATAGTAGAAGAAATGTTTTGAAAGGGTTGGCAGTGTGTTTATGAAAGGAAAGGTTTGAAAGTAAATGTAGATAAGAGATGGGGAAGGTGTTAGACTGATGGAGAATGCCCTGCTTATTGTACGCTAATGATTTGGTTTTATGTGACGAATCTGAGGAAAGTTTTCAGGATTGGTAGACAGGGTTTGGCAGGGTGTGAAGAAAGAATGGGTTTGAAAGTAAATGTGATAAGAAGAGTAAGGTGATAAATAGACAGAACAGACGAAAGTCAGCGTGTGAAATAGTTGGATGGTGAACAATTGGAACAAGTATCTGAGCTTAAATAAGGCTGTATGTTGTAGGAAAAGGAAACGAATGATAGAGTGTAGTAGGAAAGTCATAAATAGTAATAAGGTGCCTGGTGCAAATTAATCCTTTTTAAATTCAAAGGGACTTAAGTCTTGAGTGTGCTAGGGTAGGGTTCTGGCATGAGTGTATGTTATTAAAGTACCTTCTTGAAGGAATATTATGCTGTGGAAATAAGTGATTAACATTTAAGGTGCATCTGTTCAGATGGATACTTAGTTGTGTGTTAGGTGTGAGAAGAATTGATAAAATGATGAATGGACGTGTTGGGGAGTTGTGTGGTGTAAAGAAATGTGTAAATGAGAGAGTATTAAGATGGTTTGGTCATTTGGAAAGGATGGATTATAGTCGGTTAGTTAAGCGGATGTATGGTGGGAATCGACCGGCTGAGAGATCAAAGAGAAACTGGATAGATCAGTAAAGGAGTGCCTGAAGAAAAGGAATGTGAGTTTGGCAGAGGAGAAGAGAAAGGTGAATACTAGGAGTGAATGGTGGGGTTTTGTAAGGGGTATAGTTGTGGCTTTTCATTGACGATACTACAGTGGAGGCCCGTCGCGGTGTTGTGAAGCACTTGGGTGGATTTTTGGCTGCGACCGGCTCGCACCTACAGTATGAAGGGGGAAGGGAAGGGCTTTCCTTTCAACTAACGTTATGATCTTTTAATTAACTATTCTATTTTCGTGCATGTTGCTCACCCTACTCCCATCTATGGGAAGTGATGGGAGGATAAAGAAGAGAAATAAAGATTTATTAATAAGTTCTGCTTAGCATCATCTTAATAATCTCTTTAATTTTTTTCTTAGGACATAGAAAAAGGCAGATATTTGCAGCCATATATTAAAGAAGTCCTGGCAGAAATGGAAGAGAAAAAGAGGTGGAAACAATCATAGTTAATTTCTTTCATTGCCTAAGTAAATTCTTTAAAATCTAAATGCTTTGGGTTTGCATTGTTTGAAAATGAAACTTTGTACAAACTGTATTTGTAATGTAAAAAATTAAATTATTTTAAAAAAAAATCCTTCTTTTTGTATGTAAAATGCAATAAAAGTTGTAAAGAATTCTATATGCAAATTTAGGTTAAAAAAAAATCATTAAAAATTGACACAAAATTGTTAGAATTATTTTGAGCAATTATCAAATATTTATTTTAATTTAAAATTAGTTAGTAGCGTTGACCTGTAAAGTTTTCTACTTTGAGTTGGAGTAAAGTTGTTACCACAGACAGACAGTCCTTAAAACGAAAATTTAAAAATTACTTTTAAATTTTTTTTTCATAACTGGGATGTTTTTACAGCATTTCTTTTGATCAGTAATGCTTCCATTACCTTTTTTTTTATTTCTAAGGTTTAAAAATGTTTTATGAGACCAACTGAAAGTTATGCTTGCCCATAAAATTTGAAAAGTTTGTCTGTAATTTTAGGTTTAGGTTTATTGAAATAGTTTTGCAGTTTGATTTGTATCTGTAACTCGACCAAAAAAAAAAAAAAAAAGTTTTCTAAATTAGATTGCCGATTCTTGGCATACTTAACTGAACTGAAGAATGCCCTTTTTAAACATATATCTAGGGTTCTATGATAGAACTGTTCAATTACAATGACTAGCAAATATTTTGTCAAGACCGCTCTGTGTTTGTACAAATGTATTTTTCTAACCTTTTTTCAAAAATGGCGTCGGAATTTTTGTAACTTCCATAGTTTTATTCCGACCTCTTCTAAGATTATACATAACTGTGTATAGCATAAGCATAATCGCATTATCATAATTACTATTCTTTGAAGCTTAGTCTAAGTTTGAAGGGCACATAATTA
Organism: Trachelipus rathkii; assembly: GCA_015478945.1. Lineage (NCBI taxonomy): Eukaryota > Metazoa > Arthropoda > Malacostraca > Isopoda > Trachelipodidae > Trachelipus > Trachelipus rathkii. The sequence continues at coordinate 24,033 of JABUQX010106966.1, read as the reverse complement.
TGTGATAGACTTAATTTAATTAATTATTATTATAATTAAATTAAGTATCTGCCGTGTAATACACTTTTGGACAAGATTAGTATTGTATGGTCTTGTTTAGACCCTCTGAATGAGAATTCTTCGATAGTTGGGGTTGTAAGTTCTGAAAGCATCTAATGTTGAGTGTGTGTGCTATGAGCTGTTCAAAAGTTCAATCAGTTGAAAGTTGTGTGTGTGCTGTATACATTTCTTGAATTATCACCTTTATTTCTTCCATGCAAATCTTGAGCTGTGAGCGCTTACGATAGCAACAATAATTATAAATTATTAATCATAAAGACTAACATTGATTGCTGATTAATTCATGGTAAGGTAACATTTAAAAAGTAGAAATTTCTTTTATTCCATTCATTAAAAAGTGTTGCGACCTTCGCTTTGGAAGCAAAGAGAGCGGTCACAAAAGTTAATCCAGAAAGAGTGAATCAACCTATACTATAAAACTTGCTTTTGTGAACTTTGTTAAAGCTATTATTATTGATGCACATCAAAGACGAACTTTGTAGTACATCGAATAAAAAAGGATTCAAGGCGACAATTTAGAGTCGTTTGAATTTTGTCGATAAAGCTGCAGAAAAATATCTAGCATTTACCCAAACTTCGTACGAACAATAAGACAGGCTACGAAGGAAAGTTCGATTATCTTTTTGAAATCTTACAGGGTCATTGCTTGGATTAGCACCTTTATTTCTTCCCAGCAAATCTTGCAGCTGTGAGCTTTAATCATGGCTACTGGTTCCTTGACTAGGTCATTTCCGAAATGGAAAAGCTGTGCCAAGACAAATCGAACCCCAAGTAAGCTTGCTAATTAAAGTTTGACCACTCGGGTGAACTAAACAGAAAATCATGAACTTCCACTCTTTGGGTGAGAATGTCCATTGTTATGGAGGTGTAAATAAACGTAATACTGTAAACTTTTAATGGGTGTAACTCAAAATCCTTACATGTTGGAGAAATACTAAAAAAAAAACTGAATTTGCTGAAACCCTACTCGTTTAACATGTTTTGGCTTTTGTTAGGAGTAGATTTTTCTTAACTAGTGTTTTTAAAAGCTGAGAAAGACTAGTTTTAAATCGAATCCCACATGAGATTACGAAAAAAGGTCGAGTGCTGACATACCTAAAGTTGAAGGATGTGTATATAGCAAAAATGATTCATGAAGGAATATAAATGTTATTCGGTATGGGGCTAAAAAAGAATAAACTGCGTGGAGTAGAGCCTATTTATTTTCCCGAGCAGAGTCCAAATGAGTATTCACGCTACTATATGCATTCAGAAGCTTCAAATATAACTGTTATAATCAATAAGGAAAGTGTTATATCATGTAAAAGAAAAAAAAGTAACTGATATCTGAAGTAGAGCATCTCGAACTCAGATATTGGTGATTTTCCTAGTTCTCATCCCCAAGCCCGTGCTGACTTGAAAGTGCGTTTTTATTTTTTATCCGACAAAAGAAAACGGTCGACGAAAGGAATTATAGAGGACTATTGTCTCACAGAATGATTAATATATATTTATATATATATATATATATATATATATATATATATTATATATATCTATATTATATAATATTATATAATTTATATATAAATATTAATTTAAATAGAAATTAAAATATATCTACATTTTTTTACAGTTGTCACCACACTCACGGCAGAGCCCTATTCAAGGAGTGGGGGTGTTGCACATATCTAGCATTCATTCAACTAACGAAACTAAGGCAGATGAGCACAGACCAGGCTTTTAAAGTGAGAGAATTATTTCAACAGGAAACAGAAGATGGAAGAGAATTTCCCAAAACAGAGGTGGTGGGAAAGAAGGGAAGGCACCGCAGCGAACAAGCTGGAGTTACTAATATCAACACAAACCTCATGCGCCGACACAGTACCCTTGTGCTAACGAGGGTGTCGTAAGGTGGTGGTACGCGAGTGATAAGTTCCCTCGAGCACTTCCGCTGCGGTAACCTATAGAAAAGAGATAAAGATCAAGATCGCGCCGCAAAGATAGAGGGTCAAGTGAAACTGGAAAGTGCGAACAGTTTATATTTTTGGCCTTTGACTCGAACCTATCCAAAGCCGGGTGAAACAGAGCTCCCCCCTCCAGAGAGTAGTAATCATACAAGGGCGGATGAGCCCCTGTATAGCTGGAGCAACTGAGAAGAGGAAAAAAGTCTCGTAGCTAAACAGAACCCAGGTTTCTTTAGAGGCGCGACTAGCAAGCATGAGAATGTGAAGGTTTCAAGACATTTTTTTTTGGTTTATGTTAAGGCCTAAAGGAATGTTTATATTTTCACCGGAGAGCGAGAGAACGTGAAGAGATAGGAAAGTTAGAAGGTGTCTTAGATGGGGAGATTTTGCAGAAGTTGTGTTTTTAAGGAATTGAATTTCCCAAGGTTAGACGGCCCCACCCGCAAATTCTATCCAGGTCAGCGAGGATAGAATCGGAAAAGATTAAGACGGAGGCAATTCTAGAAGTAAATAGAGGGAGCAGAATTGAAATGAGTTCGAAGAATGAGGGTCGAGCTCATGGCTACGATGGATGAGTTAGATGTGCAACGGTGATAAGATCATTAGAAAGTAGGAGATAAAAGAACCCTGAGGACCCACTCTTGCAGATACAAGAAGAAGTCGCCCTATCAACAACAGCCGATATTGGGCGATTTGAAAAACTTGTCAAAAGTAAGCAGAGAAGTAGGAAACATAAAGATGGTGAGCTTGGAGAGCAGCAACGCGTGCTAGCCCCGTCAAATGCTTGGATTATGTCAATGCGGCACACGCAAGTCTCCCGTAGTTCTGAGGGCGGAAACCAAAATAGTTAGATAGGACGAGTTAATATCAGCAGTAGACTCGGAGCGCGAAGCCGTACTGGCGATCGGAAAGAAGTGAATGGAATTCCAGATGATCTAAGAATGAGAGTCGAGTATGGTTTTCAAAGATCTTAGATTAAGAATTACAAGTGAGAGCTATATGTCGATAGTTAGAAGTTTAGAGCGGTTTCCATTCTTCGGAACTGGCTTGAGCATTCGCTCTCTTAAACACTTAGGAATAGTAAATTCAGTATTTGAGACATAGGAATTAGTTGAACAGGGCGGGGTCGCACGAAGCACACTTCCTCAAACCTCGGGGAGGATGCATCCTGGGCTGCCCGCCTTCTAACGTTAATCAGAGTTTCAGTAGCCCATGCACCGATCATATGTAATATCAGATAAAAACATAGGACGCCAGAGAAGGAGTAGAAGTATCGAATGCCTGAATCGTCCAAGGTTGAGTTAGTAAAAGATGGAAGTAGAAGAGATTTGCTTTTCAGTTGGAGAATTAGCAAAGAACCATCAGAGAGAAGTTGTTAGAGATATTTTTTGGCAAGAGGCCAGAAAGATTTGTAGGTAGGAAAGGAGGTTGCGCACTTTCGTTTGATTGAAAGCCCGCTTTGCTCGAACGAATTATATCCAAGCAACGATTCCAAGCTTGACCGAAAATTAGCTAGAATGATAAGAAAAGGAGAATTTTCTCTCACCCTAAATGAAACTGTCGCTTCTATCCTGAATAGTTGAACAAGCATGATCGAACCCTGGATTATGAGGAGAGAAAGGTATTTAGTCGAAGAAGGAATGATCAATGAACCTGCTCATTTTCCATTCAGCGACTTCCTGATAAACTCCCCCTTATCGGAGAACGAGCGTCACAGAGTCAACAGCGTCTTCAATTATACGCTAGCGTAGAAGCGAAGCAAGGCCCCCAATCGGCCCGATCAAAGTGCCAGAAAAATAAGCTAGGGTAGGATGGGCTGTTTTGGAGAGAAAGTATTAAAATTGAGAGATATAAGGTTGTGGTCAGATTTACCGATAGGAGCGAAAGTGGTGTATTTAAAGAGAGAAGGACTAGTGGTGAAACATAGGTCAAGTGTGTTCAAGAATTGGTTTGGACTATCCGGAATGTGTGTGGGTCTTTAATTAAGTTGCTCGCAGATCGTTGAGAATGTGAACGATTCGGCCTCTCCCACCTAAAATCAGATATGCATGAGTACCAACATTCAGTGTTGTGTTACATTGAAATCCTAATATAGGACCTCAGATTTGAGTGGAAGATAATAACAGTCTCGTGAGAAGTAGTAACGATATTCAAAAAAGGCGTGAAAATCTGTTCTGTTAGGAGAACAGTAGCAGAAGCACAAGATTATTGTAGTATGTATTGTATATGCGAGTATGCAGGGGGGCATGGGGCACTTGCCCCCTAAATCTTGGCGGAATAATAAAATGAACCTTTTATGTTTGCCAGACGACGTTTTAAAGAGTTTATTAGTACAAAAACCGAAAAGGATACATCAATCTATAGATAATGAAGTAGTAAATACTAATTACCAACGTATTGTAAACTTGCATATATAATATATATTATATAATAATATAATATATATATATATATATATATATATATATGATATAAATATATATATATAATATATATATATTATATTATATATATATATATATAATATATATATGTCAGCGTCTGGATTAGCCGTCATATGTATCTTAAACTATTAATGCTACAGTAAAAACGGAATACATTGCTGGAAATGCTGGTCCAATTTTTAGTCCTGGAAATGTAAAAATATATATATTATATATATATATATATATATATATATATATATATATAATATTATATATATATATATATATATATATATATATATATATATATATCTCAAAAACTACAATAGCTCAGCGAAAGGAAATATATTTTTGGAATCATGGTAAATTTTAGATAGGAAAATGTAATTAAAATAAAAAAATAAAAAAATTATTGTTAATAATTATAGTAATATGATGAGAGAGCCTATTTAGAGACCTTTTATTGATTATCGTTAAATAAATAGACTTTCTATTAAAATATTTGCTTTTTTTTTTACTAAAGGAATACCACAAAGGTATACCGCACCGATGGCAGGGTCGGGGTCTCTCGGCCTTCGGGGAACTACGGGGTAGGACTATTTCCCCCTCGGGGAGGGTCTCCGGACCCCCGCTCTTTGGTATTTGGGTGTCGCGGGGGTTCTTCCGCCCTCCCCCTACGGGGTATGGAAACCGTCCCCCCCCTACGTTTCCCGTCGCTCGAGCCCCCTAGATGTGCCTATAAACAGCAAACATCTTTAACTAGTAACATTCGTTCTATTATTATAAGATGATTATGTAATTAAAAGGTTTCTAAAAATAGGCCTTCTAATCACATTATACTATAATTATTAAAATAATTTTTTTTATTATTATTGATTTTTTTTTAACATTTCCTTGCAAAATAATTTTACGTCCACGAGAAATTCCAAAAATGTTATCCTTTTCGCTGTAGAATATTGGTAGTTTTTTTTTTTTTTTTTTTTTTTTTTTTTTTTTTTTTTTTTTTTTTTTTTGTTTTTTTTTTTTTTTTTAAATTTCAGGACTCAAAATTGGACCAGCATTCGCAATGTATTCCTTTTAACTGTAGCATTAATAGTTTTTTAAAGATACATATTGACGGCTAATCAGACGCTCGGCCATATATATATATATATATATATTATATATATATATACTATATATAGATATATATATAATATATATATATATATATATATAAATCATATATATATATATATTATATATTATAATTTATTATATATATTATATAATATATATATAATATATATATATATATATATATTATAATAATATATATATTATATATATATATACTACATAAGGTGGGCATTAACGCGTTAAAGCGTTATTCCGTTAATTAACTCGTTTAATTTTTTCGTTACTTTTAACGCTTTCGTTAATTTCGAAAAACATTAACGGTCTATTAACGAGTTAAAAACTTTTTCCCCCTACATCCGTTGAACCGTTAACTTAATTTACGAAAGTTTATTAAATATTTTTTATCAGATTTTAAATTGTATTGATTCGATATAATAAAGTATAAACTTTTTTTTTTTTCAAAATTTCTTAAACGCTCCTCTCATGGCTCAAATGTGTTTATATTTACTCGCGCTTATTATCCAGTTTAGTAATGTTTACAGCAGGGTTACCCAAAACCCGAGTTATCGCGATAAAGTGGCTTATCTGCGATAACTCCCACCTATGATATTCTCTATGTCTTAATACTAGCATTTCCCTCAGTGTTGGAAGGCCGCAACATGTCCAACTATTCCGAAAAAAGGAAGCCGCTTGATCCTTCTAACTATCGCCCTATAGCTCTCAGTTGCATTCTATCTAAGATCTTTGAACACCCTTCTCAATCTCACTTCTTAGACATCTGGAATCTCATTCTCTTCTTTCCGATCGCTAGTACGGCTTTTGGTGTTCAAAAGTCTACTGGCGATATACTTTCCTATTTAACCGATTTTATGGTTTTCCCGCTCTTAGGAACTACTGGCAGACTTGCGTAGTGGCGCTTGACATATCGAAAGATTTGACCAGGTATGGCACGCATCATTGCTCTCCCAGCTCTCTCTTTCCT
>JABUQX010106966.1:0-12500 GCA_015478945.1 Trachelipus rathkii | reverse complement strand
GAAATCAGAAGGTGAAAGAAAACTGTAAATATAGTTCGGCTTTGGAGGCGAGAAACCATTGTCTTAAACCGATAATCCGAGGAAGTCCCGTTGTAAAGGCTATAACATGCCCTTGTTAAAAATAAATAAATAAAAGTTCAAGTACTTCAAATTCACATTTCTAAGGAATTAATCTCGAATCATGTTAATGCAGCAGCTGAAAAACTATAGTGTGTTGTTGCTTGTGTTGTTCTTTGTCTGGTGAATAAACGAGCAAGTTATTAAAATATACAAAAAAAGAATTGTGCTTCTCTAAAAATAGAATCCATCAGCAGTTGGAATGTTGTGCCTTCATTTCGAAGACAATGATAAGACATGTATAAACCAACAGGTCAACGATCAAGCTCGGAGACAGAGTTTAGGCGTCTACATAAAATCTCCACAGCTAGGGACGCTAATCTTCAGGCTTCTTTTTGGGAGTGATGGCGGCCAAGGAGAATTTGATGGCAGGGCGATGCTAGACTGAAGAGGTGTCGAAAGTTACGCTTTAGTCGTATTACAGAATTTTAGGCGGTAAATGGTGCCAGGGTTCTTGCTGAAATCGGAATAATCACTTTCAGCACAATGATAAACGAAAGAATCTGGTCTCGGAAAATTGTAGTTAGCATAAGATTAACCGGGAAACAGTAAATAAATCACGACTGTTTGTAAGTTGCCCTTATAAATGCCCGCTTCCACGTGACAGGATCAATAAGGATCCATTACCAACAGTCGATAATAATATTGTAATACTCCACCAAGCCAGATCCTAATATAGCAAGCGTAGTTTCTGCGGCCACAAAAGTCCAACGATCGAAATCCTCTTGGGAGTCCCTTAAGGTAGATGGATGCTACGAATTCACTTCGACAGGAAATATGAGTTCAATTAGCAACTGAATAAGAGAAAACAGATGTTGGGACTATACAGACTCTCTGGAGCCAATATTTACGAGGAAATCTACCTGCTTACCCAAAAGTTAAGAGCTGGCTCTTCTAGTTTTCTGGAGCTGATGGAAAAGGTCTAGAATTCCGGACGATTTCTTCATTTCCTTTGTTAATTTCTGCCATTTCTAATTGGCTTGCAAGTTTTGCGCGAAGACCGAATTATATATGAGTTTTGCAAATCATTGGACACATATATTGGTGGAAAAAAGCAAAAGTCCAGTCCTGTCGAAGTTATGGAGGATGAGCGGACACTATATTGGGTTGTTTCTTGGAACTGGTAGTCAAGATGGCCATGCAATCACATTTAAAGGAAGGCGATGCATTAGGTCATCTGCTAATGTCCCAAATTGTGCGAGGGTGAGGTCCTTTGCGCAGCAACGACAGCCGTAATTAAGATCTGTAAGTTTTGTAGATATTTGTGAAGGATTAAATCATTCCCATATTTACTTTTGAACCCATTCCCAATATTTCTCGGAGGCAAACGAAAGGTTTCGCTCCTAAATAAGTTCCTGCTACAGTTACGGCACTGACCGTCCTTTGAATCAACGTCACTTTTATACAGTTTGTTTGGATGTCACTTCGGAATGAAGAGTATAATAAAACTTTGTTGCAGTGATGGCAATGCTAGCAAGGTGAAAATGAGTGTCGAGTATTTTGAAGCATATAATCGAAGAACTCTCCATATTTTTTTTTTCCTTTTTATGACATCCATTGAACTAGAGGGGTAGAGTTCATTGAAGACATTTTCGTATATTCCTTGGAGGGTAAGGAGAAGAGTTCACAGGGACGTTCAATCTCGATCGTCCCGGTCCTTTGATAGTTTGGTATGTTGAAGGGAAGAGCTAGAGGTGTCTCAATCTGGGTGAATAATTGAAAGGGCCTTTCTCACATAACTAAGGAAAGAAAACTTTTTATCTTGCGTAGTTTAAGAACGCTTTGCGAATTCTATTTCAGCAAATCAAATTGCGTTCTGAAGAGTTTCCAAGTACTGAGTAATTTAGATAGTTGCGAACTTTCTGTTAATTAGCTTCCATAAAAAAGTTGACCTGAATCTAATTACTTATAGAATACCCAAGGGATAAATCGCAACGATATCGTGCAACTGCCGGAGGGTTTACGATTTGTAGACGGAGTCGCCGTGGACTGAAGGGTCTCAGCTACCCTCCACCCTCTCCCCCAAATCCCTCTCCAGGTTGCAACAAATACCCCATCCATCATTTTTATGGTCGAGTTATTAAGAGAGTATGCACAGTCACGTAAATTACAGTAGCTCCCCTACAACAGCTTAGAAGATTGTTAATTTTGTGAGTGAAACAATGTAATCCATGAAGAAACATCACGGCAAAAGTAAATGCAAAAAATATTAAAGTCGGAGGAGTACTTAAGTTGTGTGGTTTCGAAATGATTTAGTTGTGTGGAAGATTATGTCTTATAAAATAACTGAATTTTTGAGGCTCTGAAATCACATTTGTTTTCACTGTTCTAATTAGAAATGAAATACGATAAAGATATGATGTCATTTACGCCAAAGCTAAGCTCATTGCAACAGCTAATGCTGTTTGGTGGAGACATTTCAAATGAAGGCAGTAACGAAGGTTGAAGTTATCAGCATAAGCATAATATGCAAAGTGTGAGATTGCTAAATTATTAGCCAGTTGAAATTAGAAATATATTTGGAAATTGAACATAACTCCCAAATAATGGTTGGGTTACCCAAATACTGATCGATGTTGGAAGGAGGCCAGTTTATTCAGTATCAACATCAGTCCACAATCCATTGACGCAAAGTTTCCCCCCTCCCCCCGCGCTCCGAAAACCAATTTCCCCCCCGAGTTCATTCAGTATTCACATCAATCCCCACCCCGTGACGTAGGCAGGAGAGGGGTAAGAGACTACAATCCCCCTCCCCCTCCCCCTCCGAAATTATTTTGATGAAATCAAGATTTTAAAATTTTCAAATAAAAACACTGCAAAAATGAGAAGATAAAAACAACAGAAAAAATCGATACTCTGGAATATTCAGCAGCTCCCTCCGAAAAAAAACAGTTCTCCGAAAAAAAAATAATGCAATCGCCAATACGTTAATCTGAAAGAGTTGATTATGGAGCCAATATATATCCAAGTTAGTCCAAATCTATTCCTGCATATTCTTGGCCTTTACTCTACCACTAGTCTTTCTAAGTATAAATACGTTATTTTTCCTCATCTCTGTTCTCAATCTTGTAGCTCTTAATCATATTGTTTTATTTTTAGCAGCTCCACCTTGCACTAAACTTTAATTTAAATTTTATTCCGCCAAATTAAGGGGTAGTGAGTGTTTTCTGCCCCTACTATCATTGGAATGACTCTTGCTTTGATACTTAGGATTATTCGAAATTTGTTGAAAAGGTTAGGACCGTAATTGCTGACGATATGAACATACCGAACAGGTTCATATCTTCTTCAACTAAATCATTCACTCCTCAAAACCCGTGGATTGATGGCGTCTGTTATGGTGTCATTCAAGCTAGTGACAAGCTTACTGCGAATGAAAAATTCTTTCTCCTATCATTCTTGAAAAAATTTAATTCATTTCAAGATCGTTACAATTTTTTCTCTAAGCGAAAGCGCGCTGGCCTCTTTATTTCTCTTACTGATAAAAAATATATCAGCTTTAGAGAAAAATATTTTCAACAACTTCCTAAATCTGCTTTTCCTCTCTGATGGATACCGTACCAGCCCATCCTGTTATTTACTTTTATGTTTCATTAATTTTATTGTTATATCTGATCACATAATGCGGAGAAGAAGTTTGTGGCATACTTTTCATGAAATTGGCTATTAATGATAATAAGTCATTAAACCAAGGCTAGCACAACTACCATCTGTCGTGTTCCCAGCCTAATCCCACCTCTTTCCCTTCTACTCCTAGACCAGGTGTTTCTTCTATAATTCCTTCTACTACACCTGAAAGTCCTCTGCATAACCTCAGTGATTCGTCGCCTGGTATGCCATCGACACCCCAAGTACCCAAACGGTTGAGGCAATCCCGAAAAGATTCCCCCGACATAGTCGTTCTCATATGTCTACTCCATATGCTGCTCCCCCTCCGGGACTGCCAGCTGACACACCATTCCCGATATATTACTTATTGCAGTCCACTACATCCAAAAAAACATTATCCTTAGCGATGCACTTGAAAAAACTTTAGGAGTTGAAGACTCCCCTGTCACGTTAATGAAGAATGGTTCCCTTCACGTTCAAGCTACTACCCGGAATCAAAGTTCCATCTTGTCATCCTTAACGTATCTCGGAAATATCTCTCTTATTTCCACTCCTGATGAAGTAAGAAACACATCCAAAGACACTATTTATTCTTTAGAACAGAAAAACGATGATATTTCTGGCATTTTAAGAAACTTCCAGAAGATAAGATTTCCTGTTACATACGTTTGCAGATTTACAAGCTGCAGTATTCGTACGTTCATTTCCCGACCCAGACTTTGCTTTAAATGCCAGCGGTTTGGTCATCCCCGAAAATACTGTATGATAGCGCATTACATACGCCCAGTCTGCAGAGAAGATTTTCACATTCCCTGTGAAAACACACCACACTGCAAAAACTGTGGAAGACCCCATGGTGCCTCTTCCATACCATAAAATACCCGTCTTACCTGTTTGCTGGAGGTTTTGGAATTATGTACCATACAAAAATTGAGCAGGAGAGATGCCGTACACCAGCTCAAAGACAAATATCCTGCAGGACAAAGGCAATCCTATGCTACAATTGCAACATCCCTCTGCCTTCGCGTATTTATCCACCGACACAACTCCATTCCAGTAGAATTCTTCTCCCAAATTCTAGCAAAACTCAAGCAGTTACTGTGACATGCGCCCGCCTGTATTACCTATACTACCGACTTTTCAAATAGTCCAAAAACAGCCCTTGATCCAATCTCCCGTCCAAAATGCCACCAACAACCCTATCCCAAATACTAGCTTTCAACTAACCAACAATGAAACTAAGTTAGTTCATCCAACACAAAGCTTGGAAAACATTTCCTGCCAAGACACTCTGTTCTATACCCTCCCGGTGAGTTCGCCAAACTCACGTAAGAGACCTGCCTCAATGTCCCCTAATCCGCCTCCCACCATTACTCAAATTCCTGAAAAAGATGTTCCTAAACATAAACTAAAAATTAATCACCAACCTATAGATTATTCGTTGAAATACCAAACATCCGAATTTTTAAAACAAAACACACTGACCCCAGATGTAAAAAATGCAACTCAGAAACACCTCGCCATAAGTCTATTCCTGAGACAAAAGCAATGACTTCAATAGATTGTACCCAAACAATCACAGCTATCGAACAACCCACCAACCAACCCTTTGATAGTTGGCACGATTATTCCAGCTTTCCTGAATCCTCCTATAACTCTTCCTCTTCTTCCGAATTTCCTATCTCAGCACTCGGTAAAGGATTCTATGTCATAGAGGATGAAATGGATAATAAGTTCCCAAGTAGAGCTTGATGTGACGACCCTCTCTCTTTCTAATGCTTCCTGCGCTTCCGAGAGAGGTGAATGGAAACTCGTTCAACGTAAACACCGCAAATGCTCCAAGCGTTCTGGATCTGTTGGTGGCATGAAAGGGGACCCAGAGGTCTCCTATCTTAACTCAAATTATCCAGTCTCCTAAAATCACCCACCTGATGACTTACTACTTACTGGCAAAATCTCCAGTATTAGACTTTGTCAACCTAACGGATCCTATATCGGATCCCAATATCGCAAACCAGCACCTTTTCAAAAAGATGGCACTTTTCTGGTGACACCTTCCTCCCCCATCCAATAGCCAACACAAGTCCACATTATAACATAGACTCGATTGAACTCAACTTCGCATTCATGGCTAAATCCCTCTACGAAATACCACAGAAACTCCCCCCGCCAAAAAAAAAAAAAAAAAAAGACCGGTCGTACAACCTAAATTTTTTGTCTTTATCACCAGAATTTAATGCTCCTCTTCGTCGGTACCCACGTCTCAGCCTTTCCTCCCCATTTGCATCCACCTCCAAAATTACCCCTATCCACATGGAGACAATTGTCTCAAAAAGAGCATCCTCATAATATTCATAACAACAGCATGGCCACATTCCTTCAATGGAATTATCGTGGCTACTACTCTAATTTTGAAGAACTTGCTCGCTAATAAACATATGTACGCCAAAGTGTATGTGTTTTGCCCCTCCACATAGCCCTAATCTGATCATAGCTGAACTATGGTTGCGTAGTATATGGTCAGGGCTCCCCAACCCTACTACTCTTGTTAGATCCCATCCAAAACGAGGCGATCCGTATCTCCATGGGGTCTTCCGATCGTCCCCCCCCCCGATGAGCCTTGAAATTGAATCCGATGTGATGCGATTCTCTCTTCGAAGAGAGAGTACATCATGTGCACAAGTTGTCTTCGCTTTCAAACCCCAATACCATCTGCTCTAACACCGATTTTGCGAGAGATACCTCAGAATCCTCCTTACTGGCCATTTGTAAACAGTTTATAAGATCTTTAACTTCCTCAATATTCCTTTGCAAAATGTGCTCCCGTTCTCTTATGGTGAAATGTACACACCTTGGCTATTATCTGCTCCCACCATCTGCCTGGTATTGACCTCTCTCTCCAAATCTAGCCACCCCAGTGCCTTGTTAAAGGCATCATTCTTATCTCATTCCTCAGTTCACGGTGGATTTACTCCAGTATTTACTGATGGCTCTAAAACAAGGGACAGTGTTGGTGCGTTTGCTGTCTTTCTTGACCGTAACCTTTCCCATACCATCCCCCTCATGCTTCAATTTTTACGGCAGAATTAAGGGCTATAATGATTGACATCTCTCGAATTTTATTCCTTAACCAAGAAATTCATTCAGTTTCGCTCAGCTCCCTTCAGGCGCTTAAAGCCCTCTATTATAAAAACACAATGGTATACGTCGTACAACAATTTCTTCGGCTGCTCCACTCTTGCAAGAAACAAATTACACTATGTTGGACCCCCTCAAGTAGAGGTAACTGGCAACGAAATAGCTGACAGAGAGGCTAGAATGGTCGCCTCCTCTTTCCGGAGCTTTTCTAGGTACCTTCCGGATGCCATTCTACATAGTCGCCTTCCATCAATTGATTATATTATATTATTATCCTGCTTTCCGATAAGGCTTCCGGTCTTACTGGCAGGAGTGGTGGGTGAGTGAGCAGCGAGGGGCGAAACTTAAAAATATAAAGACGAAAATTGGTGAGTGGTCTTCCTCACACCGACGAAAGCTCTTACACGAGGTGATACTTGAACGCCTCAGCATTTTCTCTTATCTCCAAGAAATGAATATTATTCACATTTAATTTTGTTATGCAATATTAGGACTATTTATAATGTAAGGACATCTTTTTATTTAGCTTTTTAATTTATTTTTGACAGAATTTATTTCGCCATCCATTTTTTTATTTATTTTTTTTATTTATTTTTCTTTTATGACATTTAAAATATGTATGAGACAGTACCCACCCATGGAGTTGATTATTCAACCCATTGTGGCCGCTTCCTTGTGGGCCGTGGTGGTCCTGTACATAAATCAAATATATATATATATATATATATATATATATATATATAATATATATATATATATATATATATATATAATATATATAATATATATATATATATATATATATGATATATTATATATATATATATATATATATTATAATATATAGTATATATATAGATATATTAGCGGGATGTTTACCGATTTACCAGAAAAAGAAAAGAGGCTGATACTGATACCATACTCTATTTTTTTAGGGGCCGATAACCGAATACGATACCGATACCGATACTTTAATTAATATAATAAATACACAATAATAAGATAGAAACATTTGTGTACCTGCTAGGCAACTGAGGATTGCATTCCCTGTACAACCAATACTTAGTTATTGTATTTCATATTCGATTTACCCAGTATTTTTATTTTTATAATTAAAAAATAGTTATCTTTAAGAAATAATCAATGCAGATTATAATATTATAATAAAACTTTCTTCTGTTTAAGTATATTCACAAAAATATTCCATTTCCATTTTCCAGGAAGTATTAACAAAGTTTTAGCTACTACTTTTATGTTTTAAACATGATTACAATTTACAAGAAAGTTCTAATAATAGCTATAATAATAAAGAATAGAAGAATATGAAAGAAATGAAAGAGATTAATCAGCTGAAAAGACAAAATAAAAAAAACGCTACTACTCAAACATGACATTAAGAATTAATAATATACTCCTTTTAAGATAAAGATAGATATCATTCAATATTCAAATTCAAAAATTCTTAGATGTGATTCAAAAACATTAAGCTTTCACTAGTATCTGGCGAGGAGCTGTTCCTTTTTGGGGTGTTTACATTCCAACCTACACTAAATTACGCTCGCTCTCGACTGATGAGGGAAACGCTGATAATTATTCGCTTGAAAACAGCTGAAATAATGGAAAACCTTGGCCAAATTTTTTCATGCCACCACGGTGAAAGGATTCTCTTCTGTAGGCAGCATCTCAATTGTTTTCTTAGAGCGCTCATCTCCCTTTCACAGTGCAAATTTGAATTATCTGTTTGCTCCTTGATCGAATTGTCTCTTCAGTGTTTTCGACCTGGATTCCTTTGGTGTTGATTCCTTTGAAGGTGAATGGAGATGTCAATGCAATTTCGGCCATGGACTTATCAAAGTCTAACATCTCCAAATCCTCTTCATCTTCAGTAGTATTTGCTGTGAAAAGCACCATCGTTCACTATCAGCTGCTGCCGCAAGGTTGCTGATAAGCGGCTTATCCACTTCTGTGAATCTTTTTTTTTGTCACGCGAGCAGCTCCTCGGTTATGCTATTGAAATGCATTCTAGAAGTGGTTCACCGTCGGAAGATGCCAGATGAGGGGTTTCAGCTAGCTTAATGAATTCATTCAGAGACTCTTTTATTTAATTTTTTTTATTAAATAGTTGGTAACCTCCGCTCACGGGCAATACCCTATTCAAGGAGGGGGTGTTGAACGCCTTAAAAATTCATCTAGCGCAAATTACGCATGAGCACAGACGCCGGACTTTAAAGTGAGGAGATTAAATGAGTAGGAAAACACAGAGATGGAAGACCGAAACCGCCCACAGACAGACGGGGTGGCAGGATAGGAAGGAAGGCACCCGCAGCGAACTTTACGTCTGGAGTTACTATACAAAACACAAAAACTCATTGTAGCTAACACAGCACCCCTTCTGCTTACGAGGGCGTCGTTAAGGTTGGTGGGTACGCGAGTGGAAAGGTTCCCTCGAGTACTTGCCGCTACCACCACCTCAATCACCCGCACCGACGAGCCACCGCACGCGCAGACGCCCGTACCGACCCCCCCAGGAGCAACCCGACCCCGCCCCAATTTACTGGCGGGTACCCTATAAAAAGAGTTAAAGCACCAAGACATCGCGCCGCAAAGAATAGAGGTTCCAAGTGAACTAGAAATACAGGACAGTTTATAAGTCCTTTTGGCCTTTGACTCACCCTATCCAAAAGCCGGGTTTATTGAAACCAGAGCCCCCCCAGATACGTGAGCAGTACTCCATTTAAAATGGCGGATTAGACCCCTTGTATTAGCTGGAGTAACTGAGAAGAGGAAAACAAAAGTCCTGCAGTCTAAACAGAATCCCAGTAACAGAAGCAAAAGATTATTGTAGTAGAAGGAATAAAGATTTTAAGTCACAGAACATCGAAGTTAGAAGATTAGAGATTTGCGAGAAGTGTCTATAGGAGTGTTTTATGTTACATTAGGCACCATACTAAAACCATTCAGACGGAAATTATAAAATAAGTTATAATTGTATATAAACGAGCTAGAGGATGAATTCTAGCCATCTGATCATCTGGGTCTCAGACAAGAAGCAAAAAATTAGGGTTAGAGTTTGGAGTAGTGGTTATTCCACGGCATGACAGAGTTAGAGTGCAAGCCACTGATGTTGGGATAAAGTCAATAGAAGCCCGCGGCGCTGTGACAAATCTACTACCCTATCATACACCGCGCACACAACAATCATAAAAAAAAACAGAAAAATAAACAAACAAAAACCAATGGAGAAGTGAGGAAAAATTATTCGTGCGCTAAAACCTAAATTTAAAACCTGAAATTTTAAAACGCTAAAACCCTATTTACAGCAAATATCTAAAATAAGAATAATCCAGAAAGTTTAAAAACACTCGTGCACTCACACACACTCATATACGAAATTGCCGACAAAAAGAAGAAAAAAAAACTATTGATCAACTAAATAAAGTGGAAGCTAAATCTGTATAAATTAATAATAATGGCTATCCAAATAAGCAAATGTTACGCTAAAACCCAAGTTGGAGAAATGCTAAAAATCTAAGTTAAAATGAAGAAGTAGAGGAAAAAACAAAAAAAAAAAAAACATAACCTAGTACTAGCTATATATATATATATATATATATATATATATATATATTATATATATATATATATATATATTATATATATATATTATATACGATGGGTACATAACGTATATATATATATATATATAATATATATATAATATATTATAAATATATATTATATATATATATACAGATAATATATATATATATATATATATATATATATATATATATATATATATATATATATAATATTATATAATATATATATATATATATATATATATATATATATATATATATATATATGTGTACCTATATATTATTAATATATATATATATATATATATATATATATATATATATATATTATATATTATATATATTATATATATATATATATAATATATATATATAATATATAATATATATATATATATATATATATATACCTATATATATATATATAATATATAATATATATATATATATATATATATATATATATATATATATATATATACATAATATATATATTTACACTTGGCACCGCCGCTCACGGGCAGAGCCCTATTTCCAAGGAGGGGTGTTGAACGTCTCAAATATTCATCAGAAGCCACAAACTTACGCAGATGAGCACAGACGCAGGCTTTAAAGTGAGGGAGATTAAATTGAGTAAGGAAACACAGAAGATGGGAGAGAATTCCACAGAACAGAGGTGGCAGGAAAGAAGAGAGCACCGCAGCGAACTAGGCTGGAGTTAATAATATCACACAAAACTCATGTGCCGACACAGCGCACCCCTTGTGCTTCGTGAGGGCGTCGTAAAGGGTGGTACGCGAGTGGGAAAGTTTCCTCAAGCACCTGCCACTGCCGTACCTATAGAAAGAGATAAAGCACCGACATCGCGCCGCAAAGATAGAGTCAGTGAACTAGAAAGTACAGGACAGTTTATAAGCCTTTTGGCCTTTGACCGACCCTATCCAAAAGCCGGGATGAAACCAGATCCCCCCAGATATGAGAGCATACTCCATACAAGGCGGATGAGACCCTTTTTTATAGCTGGAGCAACTGAGAAGAGGAAAAAAGTCCTGCAAGTCTAAACAGAACTCCCAGTTTCTTGAGGCCGCCTTGAGCAAACCGTTGTTGATGTGAGCCGCTCTTCCAAGACTTTTTTGTTTATGTTAAAATCCAAGGATGTTTATATTGTCAAACAGGAGAGACCGTCGAAAGAGATAGAAAAGTTAGAGGTGTCTAAAAAGAGGCAGATTTGTTTAGAAAATGGAATTTAAATATACAGATGTCACAAAGGTTTGCAGGACGACCCCACACGGAAAATTCTGTCCAGATCAGCGAGATAGAATCGGAAAGGTTAAGACCAGAGGCAATTCTAGAAGAAAAGAGGGAGCAGAATTGAAATTAGTTGAAGAATAAGGGTCGAGTCATCGACATATAGTGGATAGAGTTAGATGATGCAGGTGAGAAGATCATTAATGAAAAGCAGGAATAAAGTATTAGGAGACAAGACAGCAACCCTGCAGGAACACCACTTATTGACAGAAAAGCAGAAAGAAGTCGCCCCATCACAACAGCTGATATTGAGCGATTTGAAAGAAAGCTAGAACATAAGTAAGCAAAGAGAAGGAGGAAACCCAAAGAGAGGGAGCTTTAGAGGGCAATGACGCGTGCCATACCGTGTCAAATGCTTTGGATATGTCAAGCGCACCACGCAAGTCTCCCCGTAGTTCCTAAGGGCGGAAAACCTAAATCTGTTAAAATAGGAAAGTATTATCGCCAGTAGACCTCGAGCGGCGAAAGCCGTACTGGCGATCGGCGAAAGAAGTGATGAGATTCCAGATGGTCTTAAGAAGTGAGAGTTGAGAAGGGTTTCCAAAATCTTAGATAGAATACCAAGTTAGAAGCGCTATTAGGGCGATAGTTAGAAGAATTAGAGAGGGGCTTCCTTTTTTTCGGAATAGGTTGGGACATATGCGCGCTTCCAACACTGGGGGAAAGTGCTTAGTATTGAGACATAGAAAGGATATATAATTATATATATATATATATATCTCTCTC
>JABUQX010106965.1:0-39351 GCA_015478945.1 Trachelipus rathkii | reverse complement strand
AAATATAATATTTATATGGGAATTTTAAGAAAGTTTTTATTTATGGAATTTTATGGTCTTTTTTGTCACATTTACATATAAATGTGGTATATTCCTATATTAAACTTTAACGCTCCAGTAACACGCGCTCGAAGATCTTATAATCTCTCCTAAATTCTATCATATCCTATGGAGCTAAGTACTTTCTTCTTATATCTTACTATTATGCTTGGTTCATGCTACTGCTTCCTAATAGAAAGATTTTTCGGGCCTTTTTAAATTGGATTTACTTTAGAGACTTGAGACAGTGATAATTACTCATCCAAATGCTGAGTTCCTTTTCTTAAGGGACTTCAAGATAAAATTGTGCACACTGAGAATAGGTTGGGCTTCTCTCATACTGATATATTGGTAAGGATTTAACATTGACTATTCACGATCTGGACCAGTTGATTAATAAGAACTACCAGAAATACAGATCGTCCTATAATCAAATTCTTGAACACACTGACTAAATAAACTTACCACTTCTTCTTCTCTCGCAATACACAGATTTTCCCTATATGGACTCAGAGCCATAATCTTGTAGCTACTTAATTATAACACATTTCTCTCCAGCAGCTCCACCATGCCCCTAAACATATTTTCTGCCACTTTAATCGGGTTAATTGGGGGGCATTACGTAGCTGCCTATCCTTAGGATGAATCCTGCTATGACTCGGATGACGCTTCGGTAACTGATGAAAAAGTAGGAGCCGTGATCTCCGAGGGAATGGGCAGGTTCATTCCAATTTCTACTAAATCATTTTCTCCTCAAAATCCGTGGCACCTGTTCTCGCGCCCTTCACGACAGAGACAATGCCTATCGGAAACACTTTCTCTCCAGCAGCTCCACCATGCCCCTAAACATATTTTCTGCCACTTTAATCGGGTTAATTGGGGGGCATTACGTAGCTGCCTATCCTTAGGATGAATCCTGCTATGACTCGGATGACGCTTCGGTAACTGATGAAAAAGTAGGAGCCGTGATCTCCGAGGGAATGGGCAGGTTCATTCCAATTTCTACTAAATCATTTTCTCCTCAAAATCCGTGGCACCTGTTCTCGCGCCCTTCACGACAGAGACAATGCCTATCGGAAACACTTTCTCTCCTAGCAGCTCCACTCATCCACCTATAACATATTTCTGCCCTTTAATCGGTCAATTGTGAGGCATTACGTAGTGCCTATCCTTAGTGAATTTACCGCTATGATCACGGATGACAGTTCGGTCACTGAATGAAAAGTAGGAGCGATGAATTCTCACGAGAAGGAATAATGGGCAGGTCATTACCAATATTCTAACTAAATTCATATTTCTCCTCAAAACCTTGGTCGATGGCACTATAGTCTCTCTACGCGCCCTTCATGACAGAGACAATGCCTATCCGTAAATGGAAAAACTCTCCTTCCCCTATCTCACTCTTGTCTAATATTTCGTTCAGCTTCGGACTCGTTGCTGGATTAAATACCTCGTTCAGCTATTAACACGTTAGCTACTCAGCAAAGGACAAATTATGCGATTGAACCTCTACGGATCTCCTCTCTGACTAGCAAAAGTCTGGCCCCTTGCCAAATAAAATATCTATAATAAATACGTTATAAATCTGCCTTTTCTCCTTTTTATTCACGCTCTGACTCAAATCTGTTGAACTTCTCTCTACAGAAAAGACTAATCTTTTCAGACTATTTTTTTATCTAATTCCACCTGGTAACTGAATTAGGCAACCCACTCTTACCTTTTCCTCTCGGCTGTCCCATAACTCCTACTGTGATTACACATGAAGATCGGTGCATGAGATCCTGAGTATCTATGAAATTAGAAAGGCTAGTGGCCATGATGGCATTTCTCCCCGTGTGTTTTGTAGGAAGTTTGAGCTTCCGTAGAATGGCACCTGTCCTCGTTATCGCTTTACTCTCAATGTCCTTAATTTATATATATAACATCTTTTCCCTCAATGCTGGAAGCGAGCATATGTTCATACAGAATCTCGAAAGAAAGGTAGCTCACTCTGATCCTTTCCAACTATTACTTATAGCTACTCACTTGTATTCTGTCTAAAATCTTCGAAAGTTTTCTCAATTCATCTTTGAAAATCTGGAAACTCATTATCTCCTTTCAGATCACCAGTATGGTTTAAGTTTATTTTGTAAATTGTATTCATTGTCAACTGGTGACAGACATTCTTTCATACTCTCCAAGCTGATCTGTCTTCTGCCCTCTAGAGCGATCCTGGCCACTTTGAGATCTTTTACTCTATCTTGAGTAGAACTTGAAGAATTACGATGTTTACACTGCACCCCAAGAACTATTTGAAAGGAGGGGAGGGGAATAATCGGAACCGTTACACACAGTTTTGTTTACACTGCAGAGTATCAAATTGCACTGACGAATTTAGCAAAGATCGTGCTCTTGTTCCAGACTGATTCGTACATAAATATGCTCTGTAAATATACACATTTTTTGACGATTTGAGTATAACAGAATCTGGGCATATAGTAATTCACTTCTTTTCATTATTTGGACTACAGCTTTTATTAATCCCTATTTCAAACCTGGGAAGAATAAAATTGCCGAAACAAAAGACCAATTTCTCGCTGACCTTCTATGCTTGAAATTAATGGAGAAAAATGGTTTTCTAGACATCTTCTATCTGTTCTGGCGATGCAGTGCTTATTCAAATTCATGATTTGATTTCTCGGAGCAAAAATGTCGACCGGATCCTGTTAAACCTGGATCAGTTAACACCGGGAACCTTCAATTATGGGGTTTTTTATATTTTTTTATTTTTTTATTTTATTTTTTATTTTAATTAATGTTTTTTTTTCTTTTTATTTTAGGATTTTTTTTTTATTTATTATTATTTTATTATTTTTTTCTCCGTTGACATTATTATCTTATTTTTTTTATTTTTTATATTTTATTGTTTTTTTTATTTTATTTTTTAGTTTTTTTTTTTGTTTTTTTTTTTATTTTTATTTTTTTTATTTCTTATTTTTTTATTTTTATTTTTTTTTCTTATTGTTTATTTTTTTTTTTTTTCGGATGGTTCTTTGTGGCCTTTTATGACTCACTGAAATAGCATTATGAACAACGTGGAGAATATGTGGATTCATCCTTAAATCTACACTGCTCGGTTTCGAGACAGCCCTCCTTTTATGCCTTCTATCAACCAGTATCACATCTCAGGCTAAGGTGTTCCTTTCTGTTCTAATACGCCACTTTAAGCAGTGGATTGCTTAATCGGATCCTCATTTAACATTCTTGCACTTAGTAATACCAAAATATACACCTTGGTTTAGAAAAATACAAAATACTATACCCTGACAAAATTTCCGATCTTGGGATTGAGGCTATGTGGTTGCAGATTATGAAATGGCCAATAGTAATAATTTTTAATTCGTAAATTATTATAGAGTATATAATATTAATCTATAGTATTATTATGTTAAGCTAGTATATAATAGCTTGTATATATAATATATGTATATATTCCTTTTTACAATGCTACTAATATTTAGGTTATATATATACTTTTTACTATAAAAAGAATACTATACCCATTACTGTAACAGGTCTTAGATATATAATAATATTTCACATTACTGCTTTCTGGGTTTAACTTGAGCTTGCTCTGCCTTGCAGCTCATAGCATATTACGCTCAGCCATAGGATCGGGCCTAGGTGTCACTTTATCACAAATATCTATATCGATGTGTTCTTTCAAATGCTGATAAACTCGTGTTCTTGTACATCTTATGCCGACATAACACAATATTCAACTTTTCTTTCCTATCCATACACATATAAATCTTTCTAGTTCTCTACCTCACACTTCTATTTAAAGAATGTCAACTCCCAACCTTTCTACTTTCTCTTTCTGCCTCATTTCACCTTTTGTATGTAGTATTAAGGTCTCTAACTTCTGCGAAGTCTCAACTCGGTTTGCTGTGCAAAATTTCGCTCTTGAATTGTGCAACCCTTATCGATTTCGCAGTTATTAGCCCTCCCTATCACTCCACTCATTAAATCTCTCCTTCTCTCTCTTCATCTCTCTCTCTGCACTTCTCTCTCTCTCTCTATTCATTTATATTTTTATCTTTCTACTCTCTCTCTCTCTCTTCTTCTACAGAATTTACACAACTTATGTTTAAATGTAGCAGGACTGGTCCTCACACGAAAAATGGATGTACTCTGATGCATTGGAAATCAACTCCTACTCATCTTCGCAGACTAATTCGGTCTTCTTGCTGACAATTTACAACACATGTAATATAGAGGTTCGCATGAAATTGACGTAATTAAACCTTTACTGAAGCATGTTGATCCACGATAAGGCTGAAATGTGTTACTCACGCTTTAATCTATGTTGTTACATAAACAACTAATAGAATAATACCGTTACAGGAGATCTAAAATTATCTTAAATATTCTAATCTTATTCTTCTCACGACTTGCTATATATGGCATCTCTGAAGTCGCTCGACTCACGATTGGGTGACATCTTACGTTCTTTGTCTCATCTTGTTCCTCTGTCTTCGCAACTTCAGCATTTCTGTGAATTCTTTGTAGTTAGATCGCTTAGATCAATGCGAGACTTTCCAATGTGCTGATCAACAAATATCTATATTTGCCAAATTTCGCCTCTAGTTCACGTCACTCATATACATTCTCTTACTGTAACTCTTTCTTGATTCAGTTGCAGCTCGGTTCCATCGGCTGCTGCTGATCGTAGTTACTCCATTATCTTAATTAGTCCTCATCAAGTAGTTATCCGGTGCTAGACTCTCTTCGGGCTATCACCCACCACCAAAAACCTTGTCTTATTTGTCCGAAATAGAGTCGTAGACATACGGCACAACTCTCAGACGATGGACATTCACAAAAAAAATTGTACCCGTACAGCCTCGCACGCGTTAGTTAAGAGTTAGAGTTTGAGAAATGGAGGCACAGTCATTTGTTTCAGATAAATACTTATTCAGCTAAGTACGATTTTTTTTTTACGAAAGGTCGACCATTGGTACTAGTTAAATTATTAATTTAATTATTATTATTGATTATATAGTTAATTATTAATTAAATTAATTAATAATGATCTATCTGTACTTTAATTCTCACTCCGCAAGCTTGCAAGATGAGGGGAGCCACAGCCTTAAATATAGTATGAAACTTAATTAACGGTCGCGATTGATGAACAATATTAAATATGGTTTGCCTATATACAAATTCCTCAATATTATTGTCACGATATGAAAACTGTTGAAGATTCCTGCCCGTGGGAAATACACGAAACATAATCGCCTAAAAAATATTTAATATATATCTCTAAAAATCATCATATTAAACCTTTTAAACTTAAAAACGTTAAAATTTATTATGAGTATCCGAGTATATTTGGAATCAACAAGGCGATCTGTACCACACTCCCGACGATGCCCCATCCCAGTATATTTATAACTACACACTCACCAGACCTTATAGTTAATTTGTCTTATAGGATTGAAAGAATAATATATCCAGGATCTCTAGTAGTATAATATAGTGCTACATGATGTACAGATATATCAGTATGGTAGTTGAATTATATGTAAACGACTAAAGCTACTTCTATTAACATATCAGCTAATAATCAGTTTATTCTCCCAGGAATGAGATAATATATTATATACATAATGAATATAGCTCACTGAGAGTTATAGTCTTCTCTACAAGCAATGAGATCTGAGCTTATAATATATATATATTATATTTATAATGTAAGTTCATCTAAATGTTTTGTTTATATGTATAATTTTCACTCTATTAATTTTTTTTTAGTGTATCAACAAATAGTTTCTTATAAAAATATAATCATGTATGACTAAACTTTCATTTAGAGCATTTTTTTTATTACTTATGTTACTTATAGAAAACAGAACACTGCATAAAAAGAATTTTTTTAATATAAGTTTTAAAATACTATTGATAAATACATATACACAGAAAAAAACCAGTTGGGTTATAATCCTATACGTTACAATGATAATCAAAGTAATAAAAGCCTAAAAAAAAAAGAAAAATACTCAAAGCTACTAGGGTAGTACTGTCTTCCATAATTTCAGTTGTGAAGTAAAGTCTACCCAATTTGAGAAAGAAATAGAGATATTTATTTATCTTATTAATTTATTTATCTATTATCTATTATTATATTTTATTTATTAAGTATATTTATTAATAAGTGAGTTTTATATATAGCTAATTTATTTAAATTAGTAGTGGATATAATTCATACTTGCTGCCTATTTTGACGAAGATACTCTTACTCTCTCCTTTTTCCATAAAATTAATGAATCAAAATAAATAAAATTATTTGTTAATTACATTATCATTAATAATTTTATATTACCATAAAGAGTAGCTATAATAATTCCTCCTCAAACCCACAAAGAATCAGAAAGAACTCACATTACTCATTTCACCTCATAATGGAATAGTTCAATCGAGAAGCTGAAGTGTGTTATATATATACAATAGGCTAAATACTTATGGCATCGATTCCTTTAATATTTTTAGAAAAATCACTCAACAAAACTGAGAAAGAGGAATATGAATAAGAATTTTTTTAAAAGAATGATCTTCGCAGAAGCTTAGATATAATGAGCACCAGTATCAATTCTGCCGTAAAATTTGAAGCATGGTCAACATCTTACTTGGGCAGCAAAGCGGAAACGTACTACTGAAGACTTACTTAACCTTACTAGATACTTCTCTCACTACGATTATAATCTAACCTTTAATGCTCTCCTACGATGCGAATTCACTAGTCCATACGGGTGGACTCATACATGTGCGAAGGCATTCTTGAGTAGAATAAAAAATACTCTATAATAGTTGCTATACAGTCATGCTCATTTAGATGAGCGTTACAGATAAACCATACAACATAGTTATCGGATATCAGTGTCAGTGCTATAAATATTTTGTAATCAAAAAATATACAAACTTGTTACAAAATTGTGTAAAACAAAATAATAATTAAACTGAATTGATTTGCATTAGGGGATTTTACCCTATTCAAACAACTATTTTTAATCATTCTATTGTTGCAACCACACTAAGCTGCCGCAAACAACTTAGGTCCTGCACAGCATATGAGCAACTCTGAATTCACACACTCACACTCTCTTAGGGCCTATCTATGATCATAAAGTATTAGATATGTAGAATATTACTGTTTTTCAATAATATATTTCACTTGTACAGTAATTCTTTTACCAGGGTGACGTATGGTATAATAGATAACTCAAAGCTGGATATTTCATTAATAAATTATTATACACTAAATATAACTCGAACTATGAACTGCCTGAATATATATATAATTATATAATATATATAATATAATACATAACATATATATTATATTATATTAAATGTATTCCATACATGATAAGTCTTTCCGGCCCTTTAATATCTTATCAGTTACATTAATATCTATACTTATATTATATATTATATTATAATATATATTATTAGATATATATATATATATAGTATATATATATATATAGCTATATATAATATATATATATATATAGTATATATACTATATATAATAATAGTATATATAGTATATATATAATGTGTGTGTTAAATATTGCGTAATCGCAATTTTCATGCCCCTACTCTCTCACACACACCTCTCACTCACTACACTCACTCGACTTCTCCGGGATTGAAACATTTCCGTGTTGCACTGAGGACAAGATACTCGATGCTTTACACTGAAGCTATCCCCCACCCAGAAAACAAGTTGCGGTTTCAAGAAGAGTTTAAGCAATCAGTCTCCTTCAAGGCGACCATCACCAGGTGTACACAGCCTGCCTACACCTCTGTTCCTTAATAATTTATAATGTTAAATATTGCATAAACCGCATTTTATATACACCTACACTCACACACACTCACACACTCAATTACCACTAGATCGTTTAAGGTAAAGAATTATGAACGTTTCTCCGTATTGAATCACGCGTGTTGCGACTGAGGACACATTACCCCTGAGCTATCCCCCAACCAAAACTGTCTTGAACCCAACTTTTTGTGTTGGATAGGCTCATGCTAAAGCATCGAGTGTATATTGTCCTCAGGTTCTCACACACGCAGCGGCTGTTCAATCCCGGCAGAAGTCCGTAATTCTTTACGCTTCCCACTAAATATATATTCAATATATATAGTAAATATATCACTATATATATACTATATTATATATATAATATACTTATATATACTATATATATATCATATAATATATAATATGAATAAGTATATATACGCAAAAGGATACAAACCTGCCTGTATATTGCATGACAACAAACAGTTGATTTGTTGCACGGTTGCAATATCTGGTGTGCTTCTTGCTACTGTAATGTAATATAGGACCCAGGGAGAAGGGTGGGTCAGGCTATTTGGGGACTGAGGGTCATGGAGTTATGTGGCGGGGGGGGAGACTTTATGCAGATTAATTGTGGAGTTTCCGAGGGAAAGCCGGGCGATTGCGTTTCTATAGAACGTTTTCTAATTGAGGGTCGGTCAACGGTGGCGGCGGTCTTAAATCATAGATCAAAACATGTTGAGGCACTGTGCCTGCTAAATGTTATCAAATATTTTACACTCCCCCTTCGCTCTTGGCACTTTGGCATATGTAACATATGCATGCCACAAAATGGTATAGAAACTACCTCATAAAAACACACATTTACATCTATATATATGTATATATATATATATATATAATATATATATATAATAATATATATATATATATAGTTATAATTATATATAATATATATATACTACTATACTTTCTCGAGCCACCTAATATATATATATATCATAATATATATATTTATATATATATATATATATAATATATCTTTTAATATACCAAACGGAATTATATAAAAATTTTTTATGCAGATCTAGAAGCTCTTCAGGAAGTGTTATTAAATATAGTATAATATACTTATTTAGACATATACTAATATATTATTATTATATATACTATACTATATATATAGTATAATTATTATAGATATATAATATATATATATATATATACTCATATATTTTGCTCTGCTCCAACCATAGTTGGGCACCCGGTAACTATGCTAGATGTTTGCAAGCTAGGCAAGGTACTCTCATAAAATCTAGGTGTATGCCTAATTGATCTTTCGGATCTCGAGAAATGTTCGAATCCCACGTGATTAGACCTTTCTGAGGTTTTGGAAGGTGTTGATGGAAATGCTTGTCTTTCTTTATATTCTAAGGAATGTTCTGTCATGAATTGGTGTGTTTCGTTGATGCATTGGTATTGGTATTGATAAGTACACGCATATACACACTAACATGCTTGCAAACTTTTTTTTTTTTTGTGTTTGGTTTTATTGACAACGACACACCAACGAAGGACATATACCATCCCTAAAGGCAGTCAAAATGAATTCGAGGTTAGCACATCCGCTCGCCGAGAAAGCTCGTGATGCTCTTCGTTGTAAACAAATTGTAATAAATTTTAGTAAAGTTACTACAAGATTAAAGTTTAGATGTTTTGTTAACCGAGTGTAAGTAAAGTCTAACCCTTGACCCATTTATTTATAATAAATAGTTCAATGGAAAAGGGTCAGACTTTTTCCAAGTGCATTGATGCCAGAGGTAAGGAGGTTTCCCTACGCGTAACACATTTACTCAATATTTGACGGTAGTGAATTTTGATCAAATTTTGTTTCATGGTAATTATATATAAGTAATGAATCTGCTGACACATCATTATAATCTATATAATCACCGTTTCATTTTGATGTGCAGCATATTAAAATCAATAATTGAAGGCGAAGCGAATATACATCTACTATCATGGGAGGACTTTCTAAAAAAAGAAAAAACGGGGGAGGGGGGGCAGAGGGGGATGGCAAGGAATTTTATGGTTGTTAGCTTCCTATGAAGATAAATTTATAGCCAAGTGTACTTGTTGTTAAGAGAAGTTAGATGCTTGCAAACTACTGAATAAAAAAAAAGGATTTGCTTTTAAAGAAAAAATATGAATGAGACCTAACTTAGAAGCATGATTAAGTAAAATATTTACTTTACTTGTAAATCAATAATTACAATGATTAACATAATTTTAAAGAAAGTTTCAAATACAAACAAAACAATTAGCTAATTTGCTTGCAGAGTCACCCTAGTTTATTTTATGTTATTTTATTGTATAATTATTTCATTTAGTTTAAAATTATTAAATCTTTCAAATTGGGAAATTTTGCACATGGTATGGATATGTAGGGAATATATTAGAAGTTTTTTTTTCTGTAACTGTAAGTGCATCTTGTCAATGTCATCTGGCAACATTTCACACATATCTGACCACCAAAGAAGAAGAAGCATTAGAGAAAACAATCATCAATGAAATGAATCAAGGGTGACACGTTCCTTTCCATATACAGCTTTTGTAGAAATGAAAATGTAAATCAAATATACGAAAAACAATAAATCACAGTAAAGAGAGATGATCCAAATCACACAGTTTAAATATAACAACACAAAAGCAGCAATTGAACAGCATAAAAGATAGAATAAGACGGAAAAATTTCAATCCAGTGTAAAGTGATAGCGAAAATAAAATAAAAAATAGTTATATTATTATAGTGAAAAAAAAATAACAATGGTAATAACAATAGTTATTAATAGTTATTATATTGAAAAGAAAATAACAATAGTTATTATATTGAAAATAAAATAACAATAGTTATTAATTAAGGTATTATAGTGAAAAGAAAATAACAATACGTTATTATTTATCTGGATTGATTAACAAAGATATCAGAGAAAGAAAGGTAAAAAGCTACTGATCTGATGAAGCGAAAACTCAAAATCATCTTTTTACGAAAAGTTTTGATAAACGAATCCATCCATAAACTGGCGCCTTTACTCCATAATGGGGCGAAAGCACTCTCACATTAATATAGCAAACTCGGGGTGCGAATATAAATATAATATACTTATATATATATATATATAATATTATTATATAATATTATATTATATATAATATATTATATATATAATATATATATCCAATATAGTATACTAATATATATATAAGATGAAGCCTAAAATTAAATACTATCAACCACATAGATTCAAATTAACGAACCATGACAAGGCATCTGGCAAACTTAACCAAGTTCGGAGGATACATCCCACTTCTTTCTCTCCTGTTAAAAAAATAAATAGAAAAACGTGGAACATAACATCCCTGGGGGATCTCTGGAGGAGACCGCATTGGAAGGGTACCTGGATGTGGTGTGACCCCTCCCATGATGGGGTAGTCAGGGGTGAGAAGGTAGAAAGTAGAAGGTAAGTATAGCTATCTAGTATCAATATATATATATATATAGTAATATATATATATAGTATATATATATATACATACTTATACTATATATACTATATATATATATATTATACAGTCTATTATATTAAAAAAGAATTACCTCTCTTTCTATAGAATGATTAAAAATTAATGACTTGCCGGAAATGTATATATGTTTCCGGCATTCTTTAATTTGCTGCAGCGCAGAAACAAAGACTTAAATGCCGCATACCAAAATTTATGCGTTTATAAGAGGAAAATATATTCAAGGTTTAGATTTTTCTTTAAGTAAATATTGAATTATAAAAAAGAAATGATTTCAAACATTTTACTTTAATTACTAGCTATATACTATATATTAAAATTTATATATTATATATATAATTATATATATATTATATAGTCATAATATATATATATATTATATATAATATACTATATATAATATACTATATATATATATTATAAATCAATAATATATTGACATCGCATCGTCACCTTAAACGGCACATTCCGCAGCGCATCCTCTTTGATAAAATGAGGATGTCAAGCCGCATGTTTCTACTTGATTAAATGCATATAAACGACCTTATTGAAATCTTTAAATCATTATATACATGAGTTGATCAGAGAAAACCATGTAATTTACTAGCTTTAAGTGTTAAATGTGTTTGTATTTTGCTTCTTTCAAAGAGTGGAGGATAGAGAAAGAGGTGGTGGGGTCAACGAGTGGGTCCTAGTTACTAAATCTTGCTGCTTTAAGGTAATAATATCGTAATATATATTAATATATATTATATATATATATATATATTATATAATATATATATATATATATATATTATATATATATAATATATATATATATATATATATATAATTAATTTTTAATTCAAACTTCAAAGAGTAAACATCCGCATCCGCATTTCACACTCCACATTTTAATATCCGCATCCTCATCCTCTTTATAAGAATCGCATCCGCAATCCGCAAACATCAATTTTGACATCGGTCATATAATTATATAGTATTATATATATATATATAGATATATATAATATATAATATATAATAATATAAATATTATATTATTAATACTATATATAATTATATAATTATATACTATATATATTTATATATATATATATATGATATAAGAATATATATAAACGAGTTTCGCCGATTTCAAAGTATTTAAGAAGCTTTTTTTTTTTTTTTGCTGAAGCATTATTTTTTTCAACCATTCACGGGTCTGGAGAAACAAGGAGCCACCACTCCGTAAGAGGAAATCGGCGAGATCCTTATCAATTATTAGTCAAATATATATAATATATATATATTATTATATAAATATATATATATATATATATACTATATAATATATATAATATATAATAAACATATATATCATTATATATATATTATATATATACTATATAATTGGATTAATGTTTTAACACGAAAAAATGATATTTTTTTCTTTACATAAAAAGTCACAGGGCGAATGAAAAGAAACTATACGAGCACTTTCGGGTTTCTCTACCATTATCTAAGTCACTAACGACGCAATTTGAAACTTTTAAATAATAAACTTGGTTAAAACATTTTTCTCAGAAATGCAGAATTAAGACTCTTAAAATAATTATTTTTAGAAAAGAATTTACCTGTTTAAGAAGAAAATCATCCTATGAGTAACTTCAAAAATTCTATTTTCTTTATTTAAAATAAAACTTAAAATAATTAAACTGGGATAATAATAATAAAATACTAATAATAAACTAATATAATAATAATAATAATAAAATAATAATAATAATATAATAATATAAAAAAGTGAATAATAATAATAAATCATAATAATAATAATAATAAATAATAATAATTTAATTTAATTATATTAATAATAGAAAAATGATAGTAATATCATAATAAATAAAATAAAATAATCATTTACATAATATAAATATATAATAAAATAATAATAAAATAATAATATATAATGAATAATAATAATAATAATAATAATAATAAAATATCCAAAATAATAATAAAATCATTAAATTATTATAATTGTTCAACTTAATAATAATAAAATAATCAGTAATAACAAAACCCTTGGATTTATTAAACACGATTAATCAATCCCCTTTATACTAATCAATAATAATAATTAATATCATTAAAATAATAATAATAATAAAACAAAATAATAATAATAATAATAATAATAATAATAATAATAATATAACAATAAATAATAATAATAATAATAATAATAATAATAATAATAATAATAATAATAATAATAATAAAAAAAATAATAATAAAATAAAAAAATATATTTATAAAAAAATAACCAAAAATTAATGAAAAGAATGAAAATGAGGCAAAAATAATTTTTTAAAAACCTTTGGTTGATTGGCTGTATCTTTAAAGAGCTTTTAATTTGTCTTTTTTTCTGGTGAAAAATGTTTTAACTAGGTTTTATCTTATATTAGTTTCAAATTCCCTCATTTTGTGCCTTGATAAGTGTTGAGAAAATACAGAAACGTGCTCGATATCTTTTTTTTTCCTTTTCTTTATATATATATATTATTTAGTTCTCTACTATATATATACTTATATATCAATATATATATATATATACTATAGATATAACACCAGTATATAATATATATATCTAGCTTATATATATGAATATACTATACTACTAGTATTATATATATAACAAAAATTTCAATTAACTGTGCTAAAATTAGTATAGAGCGAAACGTCGCTACTAAAATTACGTTTTGTTGTGGAAAAAAGAGATCCTTTTTTATTAGGACTTCTAAGACTGTTTACCTCAACTCGCTCCTCCTTCATCCACATTCTGGTTATCAATCTTGTAATCGCGGGATCGGGGGTTCGAGTCGGGAAAGCAGCATGGAGGGACGAAGAGAGCGAGGAGACAGGTAGGGGGGGAGGAGAAATAACGGTTGTTGCTTCCTTCTGCGATGGAGAAACCAAAAACAAATCATTATCTAGTATCAGTGCATATTATGACGCTTATATGAGTTGTGTGTTTATACGCTTTATATTGGTCTATGCGATATGATAGTTTTAAGCGCAAGTCGCGAAAACTCTCTCTCTCTCTCCTCTCTGTTCTTCTCTCTCTCTCTCTCCTCTCTCTCTCTCTCTCTCTCTCCTCTTTCTTTTCTATCTCCTCCTCTCTCTCCTCTCTCTCTTCTCTCTCTCTCTCTCTCCACAACACCAAACACACAAATATATATATTAGTATATACTAATAGATACTATACTCCTTACATATACTATATATTTACATATATATAATATCACTATTATATACATATATAATATACCTATATTATAGATATATCATATGTGTGTGTGTGACATATGTCTGTGTGTGTGTGTGTGTGTGTGTGTAGGCGCGTAGAGTTGACAGATTGATTGTCAGTAGAAGCAAAATAAAGTCAAATAATAATTAATAATTAATAATAATATATATTAAATATCAATAATAAAATAATAATAATAATAATAATAATAATATAATAATATAATAATAATATAATAATAATAATAATAATTAATAACTAACAATAATAAAGAGCAGTATGAGAGAGAGAGGAGGAGAGAGTTTAAAGAAGAGAGAGAGAGAAGAGCCCCGAGAGATGAGAGAGCAGAGGAGAGGAGAGACGGAGAGAAGCAGAGAGAGACAGAGACGAGCCATGACAAGGATATAAAAACATTTGTCTTCTCCGCCGCAATTCATCTTAATAACATTAATCCTCCTTTTTGAAAAACCAAAAAAAACGCAACTCCAAAATGAAGACAGGCGAGCTTGATCGCCTTCAAAAAAATGTAGCACACGCCTGCTATATTATTAGTTATTATATCCCCTATTATTATTCGATTATTATATATTATATTATTATCTTATTATTTCATATTATATTACTTATTATATATTCATTCAATTGCGCTAAGGTGTAAATTAAAGGAAGGGCATATGAGAAACGATTTCTAGTTCAAGGAAAAAAGTGAGGGTCGGTGTCAGTGGCTTCATTGAATGCAATAGGTAAGTATCATTAATAATTCATATATATACTCACCATATATATATATTATATATATATGATAATATATATATACTATATCATAATTATAATACGATATATATATATATATATATTATATAGTATACTTGAGTATATAGTATAATCCAGTTAAGTTACTAGGGAAATTACGTAATTAATATATTTAAATAATAATTGACCCAGGTTTTATGCTACGTTTGGATAAAACTTTCATCCTTTCGCGAGCAATGTTCAACCCCTACAATAGTAAAGTTGACATGGAGAAATGCCGGAAAACCACCCAGAGGTGAGACTCCGTACCGCCTCATGCATTCATAGTATAGCTGTGGTTATTCTATTGTATTGTTAAGTTCAGAAATACCCCAATTGAGTGGGCCCTATTACAAAGTGCACTCGCAAACCGAAAGGGGGAAAAAAAAATATTTGACAAAAATTACAAAAGTAATATTCTCAAACAATGCAATTTGCACAGCGACAAAATTAGACTATCTCTGTACATTCGCCAGTCCATTCCTGTCCTAGCTACAATATAAATATCGATTACTTTTACAATATTTATTATTTTTTTAATGCGTTGAAAATTATTATTACATCATTTACGTAAACTAGGACTGATTGAAAAATACATCCCCTTAATTTACATAACACACACCAAAACAAACAGACTGCAACATAAAATAGGCAAACCACCGAAAGATTACATTTTCTTGCGACAGTTCTACTGAATAATCCATCGAGTAGGCAATAGAATAATATGAAGTAATTGGGTAAAACGTGAATACATGTTAACACGATTATTCCTTGTTGTTGATTTTTTTTTTTTGCCCTAAGAATATACCTTACACATTGTCAGCTATTGCAGAAACTCAAACAAACTACTGAAGCAACAAAAACTGACTTTGTCTAAATTCCAGAACATGAAGGTTAGTGATTAATATATATAATACTATATATATATATATATATATATATATATATATGTATATAATACTATAAGTATATAGATATATTACTACCCCCACTACACGTATGACCTATAATATATATATAGTTCACTCAGTATATATAATTGCTGATTTTATTAATATATTAAGTGTAGTGTTTGAATAATAATACATAATAATCAATAATAATAATAATAATAATATAATAATAAGTAATAATAATAACACAAACTAATAAAAAATAATAATTAATAATAAATAAATAATAATAATAAAAAACAGAAAAAAACTAATTAATAAATAATAATAATAATAATAATAGATAATAATAATAATAAATAATAAAAATAATAATAATAATAATAATAATAAAATAATATTAAAATAATCTATCTACCTAGAAGGCAATTGCGAAAAGAATCCAGAGAGCTTAAAAGTTCCTATCAGCTGTCGTTTTGTAATTAAAAATTCGCCACAAACTACCCAGCCTTTTTTTTTAAGGAAGGGGAGTATATATATATATATATATATACTATTATATATATATATATATAATATATATATATATATATAGTATTATAATAATAACTATAATATATATAATATAATCATATATATTATTGGATATTCACACTTAAGGACGTACGCTGCTCCACTATTTACCGATTGCATTTTCCCTTGTGTTGAATGGAGGTATATTTTTTTCAAGATAATATTCATCGGATGGAGGATTCGTTAATACTCTATTGGGTAAAATCCAAATTAAATTAATTTATTTAAAACTTGTAACTTTAATGTGGAAATTAAAACTCATTGAGGTGTCCATCATTATATACGGGAATAGTTGTGCGTAGACACACTCAACCCGTCAGATGACTGGGAACACGCTCTTTGTTATAGATTACTATATATATAATCATATATATATAATATATATATAATATATATATATATAAATTATATATATATACTATATATAGTATATATATTATATACTATTTACTATAGTATAATAACTTATATATGTATATATATACGTATATATACTACACTCAACAAAAAAGAAGCGGTTCCCAGCGCATTGACGTTGTAGCAAGCGTCTGTGCTTCACGCACAAGCATTCCCGACATCAATGATGGAGCACCTTCCAATTTAGTTTCCAA
Source organism: Trachelipus rathkii (assembly GCA_015478945.1). Classification (NCBI taxonomy): domain Eukaryota; kingdom Metazoa; phylum Arthropoda; class Malacostraca; order Isopoda; family Trachelipodidae; genus Trachelipus; species Trachelipus rathkii. Next base: position 21,713 of record JABUQX010106965.1, on the reverse strand, counting down.
TAAAGATTCTCAATCTCAAGTTTAAAATAAAATAATCGAACATCCTGGATTGAACCCAGTTCTAGTACAATAACATCCTCATCCGATTAATATTCGATCTGAAAAAAATATATCCATTCCACACCAAAGGAAAATCAAATCGTATATATATATATAAGACTATATATATTAGAATATACTATCATATATATGATACTATATATAAATAATATATAATATTATATATATACTATTAAGAATATTACATATACTATATATATATATAAATATATATATATATATATATATTATAAATAAAATATATATAATATATAGTATAATATTATATAATCATATTATATATATATGTCATATATTATATATATTACAAGCCATATTTCATAATAAACATATATAATACATGTATAGACAATAGTTTCTCCCTTAACTCCGTCGTTCTTCGAAATTCTAAAAAATATCAGAAATTTTCCAGATTCCAGTTTACAATTCAGGAAACTGTTCTAGAATCCAAAGAGATTTCCACCCCATGAAGAACCTTTGTGCTTACTTTAAGAATTATACCCTTAACAGAATGAGAGTCATGCATTCTTATAAAAGATAGCGTTAAGTTAAAAATTAGTGAAAAACTAATATATCTCTTTTACTGTTATATTTAAAAATAAATTTCCTATCTTTTTCAATTAATAATATAGTAATAGTATTATTACTTATTATTAGTATCTATGTTATTATTATGATTATTTTATTTATTATCTATTATTATTTATATTATCATTAATTTATTATATAAGAATTGTTTCAAAAACATAATAACGCTTGCCATATATATATATATAATATACTCCCTATATATAGATATATACGTATACTATAGATTATATATATATATATATTATATATATATATTATAATACTATTCAAAATGAATATAGTATAATATATATATAACATATAATACCTATATTTATACTTTTCAATCATGATGTAAATAGACTAAGCGGCAGACACAGTGAAACGTTTTAATATAAGATTTAAAAACTAGAAAGTATAAAAAAAAAAGACAAAAACAACAACAACACCATCCCCACCACCAAAAATATATATATAAGAAGGTATTTAATATCTAAGCCTTTTTGTCAATTGCGGTCTCTGCAGACAATTGAGAGCACATCGAGTCAAAAACTTTTAATAGGAAAAAAAAACATTTAAAATTGCGTATTTCTTGATTCCTCACACTTATTCTGGTTGATAAGTGTTTTTCTTTCTCTTCTTCTTTTTCTTTTCTTTTTGTCTATTTTTTCTTTTTTTGTCTATTCATTTTTTTTTGTCTCACTCTCTCTCACCAGTAATTGCACGCGGAGAAATTAATGTTATAACCAACTCGATTGCGAATAAAAAAAATACTCTTAAAACGTTAAAGTGCATTAACGTTAAAAACGAAAACGTTAAAATTCTAAAATTGCGTGAAAAACTATTTAAAAAAACGTAAAACTAATTTACAATTACATACCAAAAAACCGTTAAAAAAAAGAAAATTAATGTATTTAAATTACGTTAACTTAAAAAGTAAAAACCTAAAATATTAAATTATAAATACATTTAAAAAACAAAAACCATTGATTAAATATTTTTTTAAGGTTTTTACGTTCGTTAACAATTAACGTAATTTAGAATACATCTAACTCTTCCTTTTTCGTTTAACGGCTTTTAATTGTAATTTAAATTAGTTTACCGTTTTTTAAAGTTTTATCTCAATCGCAATTTAAAAACTTTTCAACGTTTTCTCTTTTTAAGTCTTTAATTCGCACTTAACGCTATTTAAAGTATCTATTTTTTCTTTACAATTCCAAAATCAGTTGGTTTTATAACATTAATTTCCTTACCCCGTGCAAACATTATTTCAAAGAAAATAGACAAAAAAAAAAATGAAATAACGAAAAAAAAAAATATCAAACAAAAAAAGAAAAAGGAACAAGAAGAAGGCAAAAAACAAACACATATTACGCGCCAGAACTGTGGGACACAACACAAGAAAATTGCCATTTAAACAAGTTGTTTTGTTTCCCTATTCAAAAAGTTATTGACTCGACCGCTGCTCCGTCCAAATTGTCTGCCGCAGACCCCAATTACAAAAGGCTACCTCAATTAAAATACCTTCTAATATACTACAATATAATTCCTATACAGTAACCTTTTATTCTTGTTTTTTAACTTATTTAATCATATCTAAATCTTATTAGTCAAGAAGCGTTCATTGTTTCTCCTCTACCTATTATCATCATCTATTGAAAAGATTATTAATTATAATATATAATATATGCTATATCATTACTTATACTTATACTATATATAATAGATATATATATAATATATTATATATAATCATTTATATATATATACTATATATATATATAATTTTATATCATATATATATAGGCCTATGAACAAGCCGTTATTTTTTTTACACGATATTCGTAATAATAATAATAATAATAATAATAATATAATATAATAATAAAACAATAATAATAATAATAATAATAATTTCTATAATCGAGATACTTGCGAATAATTTACCATGACATCCACTACTAAACATTTATTTTTAAAGTATCTTCAGCACACACAATTAGTGCACCTAACGTTAACCTTCAACCGTTAAGCCCACTCCTAATAGCACATCCTACTGATTAAAAAATAGAAATAAAATATCTATTAACAGAAGGCCATAAGTTTCATTCCTTCTGGAACAAACTTAATGGATCTCTAGAGTATCCTCGTTCTAATGTATGTCTACTGAGAAAATCTGGAAAATTTTTATCTAGAATCTTTTTTATTGAATATTAATGTTATAACGTATGTATAATATATACATCATATGGTAACATATATATATAATATAAGAACATAAAATAACTGTATAATAGTACTGACTATACCTATATATATAGGATATTATTAGTAATTTACCATATATATACACATATACAATTTATATATATTATATTATATATTATATATATAGTATATCATATATATATATAATAATATATTATCAATATATAATATATATATATATATATATATATATATTATATATATATAATATTAATACGTATATACTAGTATATATACGAAATTTGATTTTCCTTGGTGGAATGGATAGTATTTTCTCAGATAATATTCCATCCGGACCACACCTCACTCTCCGGGTAAATCCAAATTTAATTAATTTATTTTAAAACTTGTTTTTTTTTTGTAATTTTTTAATATAATTTAATAGTGGAAATTTAAACTATTGGAGGTGTCCATCATTATGTACGGGAATAGTTGTGCGATTAAGCCAAAATAGAATAACGAGGGACACGCTCTTTTCTGATTATATATATATTATTATATATATTATATATATATATAATATATATACCTATAAACTTTGTATATATATAATATAATATCACCCTATATATATACATAATATCTATATATATATATATATTATATAATATATAAGTCTAAAAAAAGAGCGCTGTTCACTCATTGTACGGGTGAGTACGTGCTTACGCACAACTATATCCCTTACATATGATGGACACCTTCCATAGTTTTAATTCCACATAAATCCTCACACAAGTTTAAAATAACTCTCAATTAAATTTGGATTTACCCCCAATTAATCCATCTCAACATCCCTCCATCCGCATGAAATTATCTTGAAAAAAATATACTCCACGTTCAAGCACCAGGGGAAACCATCAAATGGTAGAGATAGATACGTGTTAGATAGGACTTAAAGGCTTATAGAGCACTTATACATATTGAATGATATATATATATATACTATATACTTATATATTATAATAATAAATATCATATTATATATATATATATACTACCTATACTATATATATACTACCCTTCAGTAATGGCTGTAACGTTTGTGAGCGGAAATATTTTAATTACAAAACGGACACGACGAGTAATTTAAGGCTTCGGCGATTTCGTCTCGCATTGCTCGATATAATAGATTATTTCTATTTTATATTATTTTCTATGATATCTATTATTATATATTATTAATTAGATTATTCATTATTATTATATATTATTATTATTATTATTATTCATTAGTTTTTTACTGTTTTTTTTTATTATTATTATTAGTTATTTTTAACACTAATCTTTATTATTATTATTAATATTATTGTTCTTAGCTTATAAATAGTATTATTTATTATTTATTTATAGACTGCAGTATTGTAACTACAAAAATTAAATAAATCAGCAAACGTTATAGTATATATATATAATACCTAACTATAACATATAAATACTATACTAGTACTAATATATATAACTATATATATATATATATATATATTAATAATTAATTATATATATATCATAATACTATATATAACTTTCATTTTCCTTGGAATTGTGTGACTTCTTCTTAATTTTTGCGTTGTTCAGTAGTTTGTTACCGAAAATTTGTAATATTTGACAATCGGTAATATATTTTAGCAAAAACAAAAAAATAAGAAAAAAAAAACTAATAGTGTTACACATCTGTAGTTACAATTTTAACCAAATTACATTCCCCTAACTCCTCTATTGACCATCGATCTTGCCACTCGGACTCGCGAAGAAAAGTATCTTCGGTTGTTTGCGTATTTCGTGTGTCAGTACTTTTTTTTTTTTTAATGTAATATAATTACTTTTAATCAGTCCATACGAAAGTGACCGTAATAATAATTTCAACGACATAAAAATCGAAAAATATTGTTAAAAGTATCATATATTTTGTAGCGTAGGACAAGAATGGACTCGAATTACAATATACGTTACATTTCGTCGCTGTGCACAACAAATTACATTTGTGAAAAATAATTACACTTTTTTAAGTTTTGTAAATATTTTTTTCCCCCTTTCTTTTTATGTCCGTCGAGGATTTGTAAAGGCCCACTCCAATTGGGATTTTCTGAAAACTTAACAACTCCCACACACTCACACACTCACACCCACCACAGCTATACTATGAAGCATGGCAGGCTCGCTCACCGCCACGCTCCGATACTCCACAATCATTGTCTCTGGCTCTCGTTTTGCTGCAGGGGGTTCCCTTCACCGCCCAGATTTCCCAAACCCTGCTCACCCTTTACCTAAACCTCCCCTTTTTCCATGGCTCGGAAAGTGGATGATTGTTATCCAAAAAACGTCAGATTTGTTGACATCATATTATTTTAAATAATTATTACTAATGCCTATGTAAATTACTGAATATATCATAGTATCTATAATAATATTTATATATATAATAAATATATACTATATAGATATATATATACTATATATCATATCATATTATATATATATACTATATATATATATAAATATAAATTCGACTTATAATGAAACTCTGTACCTACTTGCATTTCAATTAAACGCCACTGGACACCACCTCACTTATTTTTTTTTTTCTTAATTACTTAGAACATCGTTTCTTTCACTATGCCTTCCTTTTAATTACAACCTTACCGAGAAATAATAATTTTACATAAATAATACATAATAATACATAATAATATAATAATTAATAATATAATAATAATAATAATAATAATCAATAATAACTAATAAAAATCAGCAGGGATCGCTGCACATTTTGCTTGAAGCACAAAGCGCCCGGCCTGTCTGTCAATTTTGATTGGTCCTGTTTTCTTGTTGTTTTTTTTTTTTCCAAACGGAATGAAGCTTAACTCCTTACTTAAGATTGAAGTGAGCGGCGAGAAGAGACAAATGTGTTATATTTCACTTCTCTCCTCTTCCTTCGCCTCGTGTGTATCTCCTCTCTGCTCACGCTCTTCTCTTTCTTTCTCTCTTCTCTCTCTCTCGTTCTCTCCTCTCTCTCTCTCTCTTCTCTCTCTCTCTCTCTCTCTCTCTCCTCTTTCTTCTTTTGTTTAATTTTATTTATTATATTATTATTATTATTATTATTATTATTATTATATATATTATTATATTATTATTATATTATAATTTAATATATTATTATTTATTAAATATTATTTTATTACTTTTATTTTGGCTTCGGACTGACAATCAAGCTGTCAACTCCACGCGCACACACAACACAACACACACACACACCACACAATATATAATATATATATAATATATATATATATAATATAATTTAATATTAGTATATATATATATTATTTATATTATATATAGTTATATAATATTTGTGTGTTTGTGTGTGTGAGAGAGAGAGAGAGAGAGAGAGAGAGAGAGAGAGAGAGAGAGAGAGAGAGAGAGAGAGAGAGAGAGAGAGAGAGAGAGAGAGAGAGAGAGAGAGAGAGAGAGATTTTCCGACTCGCGTATACATATCAATATCCATAGCTACGCAATATAAGCGTTATATACACACACTATATAAGCGTCATAATATGCGACTTATAACAGTAAATGATTTGTTGTTTGGGTTTCTCCATCGCAAGAGAGGAGCACACCGTTATTTCTCCCCCCCCCCTCCTCTTCTCCTCCTCCTCTTCGTCCCTCCATCTGCTCCCCCGACTCCGAACCCCCGATCCGCGATTCAAGATTGATAACCGAATGTGGATGAATGGATGAGCCGTGATTGAGGTAACAGTCTAGAAGGTTTTCCTAATTAAAAAAGAACTTCATTTTTACAAAACGTAATTTTAAGTTAGTTGAAGTTCACTCTTTATTAAATATTATATTAATTGATTTTTTATATATATACTATATATATAATTTTAATATAATTATATATTACAAATAAAATATATATTTTTAATATATAATAGTATTATGGTCTTATCTTTAGCCCTTACATCATCCCACATAATAGATATTCCAATAAACTAGCTACTTCATATTATATATATTATATATATACTATACTCATAAAAGAAAAGGAAAAAAAAACAAAGATATATATGGGATTGTCGCTTGACTCTACGAGTATATACGAATGTAGGCAACCACATATATAAGAATTAACGCATACGAATTTGATAAGATTGACAGTGTTACGTAATATCAAGACATAAACAAGTTTGTGGAGAAAGAAATCATTCCCTACCAGAAAGCAATGAACAAATTCAAGAGAACTCTTAAAGAGATACAAGCAACAAAGAACACAAAGATTTTAAGGAGGCGTTATTTAGCTTGATAACTCATCAGAAACTTTGGCTTATTATGGAAACACTTGGAAGAACTTGTATTATATTGATAATTATATTATCAATATTGTATTATATATTATTGTAAATTAATTATATAATTTTTATATATTGTTATTATTATTATTGTATTATTATATTATTATTATTATTTTATTATTATATTATTAATTGATATTATTTATTATATATTAATGATTTTAATTATTATTTATTATATATTATTATTTTTAATATTATTATTATATTATTATTATATATTATTATTTATTATATTATTATATAATTGATTAGTATTATTATTTATTAGTATTAATGATATTATTATTATATTAATTATTATTATTATTATTACTATTATTATTATTATTATTATTATTATTATTATTATTATTATTATTATTATTATTATTATTATTCCTATCATTATTATTATTATTATTATTTATTATTAATAAGTACCATATTTATTTTATTAATATTAATTAAATATTATTGATTATTATTATTATTTTATTATTATTATTATTATTATTATATTATATTATTATTATTATTATTTATTTTATTATTATATTATTATTATTATATTAGTATTATTATTATTAGTATCCAAATAAATTATTTTAGGTTTTTATTTAAATAAAGAAAATGTGTTTTATAAGTAAAAATTAAAAGTTGAATTTAAAACAGTAAATTGCTTTCAAAAAATAATATTTCTCGAGATGACATTTATCTTTTTTGATGAAAAATGTTTTAACTATGATTTAATATCCTTTGCAAGTTTCAAAATTTCTTATTTTTGGTTTTATTTACTTTCTCTCTTATGGTTATTTCTATATCTCTCTCACTGTATATTGTAAAAAAAAAATATCTTTTTCGTGTTAAAAGAACAATTGCAATATACCCATATAATATACCTATATTAATTATATATATAATATATATAATATATTATTATTATATATATATATATATATATATATATATATAATATATATATATATATATATATATATATTATCATGACTAATAAATTATTTAAGGATTCTCGCGATTTCTTACAGAGTGCTCTTTGTTTCTCAGACGTGAATGGTTGAAAACAAAAATAATGCTTCAGCAAAAAAAAAAAAGCCTTCCAAAAAGAACAATCGCGAAAATTCGTTTATTATATTATATATATAAAATTATTATTTAATATATATATATATAATATATAAATATATAGTATATATATTATATATATATATATATATATATATAGTTATATATATATATATATATATAATATATATATACGATATATATACTATATGGACCGGATGTCAAAATTTGACTGTTGCGGATTATTCTTCATGCGGATTTTAAAGAGGATGAGGATGCGATATAAAGTGGATAGAATGGGATGCGGATGTTTACTCTTTTAAGTTTGAATTAAAAAATTAGTATATATATATATATATATATATATAATATATATATATATTTATATTATACGTATATATTATATATTATATATATATATATATACTATAATAATATAATATTAACGATGTTTAGCCATACACTTTGTATTAGTTGTATGTTGGAGGGTCTGGACGAGGACCCAACTCTTGAGCACCCCACCACCTACGTTTCCTATCCTCCACTCTTTGAAGAAAGCAAAATACAAAACCTTAACTTAAAGCAATAAATTACACGATTTTCTCTGAATCAACTCATGTATATAAAAATGTTTAAAATTAATAAATGTAATTTATATGCATTTAATCAAAGTAGAAAACATCCTCAACATCCTCATTTATCAAAAGAGGATGCGGAGGATGTGCCGTTAAGTGACGATGCGGATGCCAAATATATATATATTGTATTATATATATAGTATATATATATTATATATATATATATATATAATATATATATAATTATATATATATATAAATATATATATATAATATATATAATATATATATGTATGTATATAATGAAATTTTAAATTGAAATGAAAACTTATGTTTTTTATAATTCCAATAGAGTAAGGATATAAAATTGAAACTCTTAATATATTTCCTCTTTATAAAAGAGATTTTGATTTGGTACAAGCTTCATTAAGATAATGGCAAATATTATCTCCTAAATAAAAAAAAAAAATATGATGCAACAAAAAATAAAATAATGCTCTAAAAGTATATAGTTTTTAATTGTATTACAAATGAAAAATTTTTTTTATCTGCTTATATTTAAATAGGTAGTATAGAAAAAGTTATCCCATATATATGTAAAATATATGTATTATATATACTATATATATATATATATATTTATTTAAATATATATATATATAAATATAATCTATTTTTAATCTTAACCCCTGACCGCCCCATCATGGGAGAGGCCACCACCGCCCCCGCTTACCCCGCCGATGCAACTGGTCTCCCTCAAAGATCCTCCAGGGATGTTTTATGTTCCAAGTTGTTCTATGTTGAGAATTTTTTAACAGGAGAGAAAGAACTGGATGTATCCTACGGAACTTGGTTACAGTTTTGACAGAGCTTGTAGTGGTTTCGTTAAGGTTGAATCTAATGTTATAGTATTTTAATTAGGCTTCATCTTATATATAATAGTATATAAATATATATTATAGTGTATATATAAATAATATATTATAGTTAAATATGATTATATATATAATATATATATATATATATAGTATATATATAGTATATATATGCGCAACCCGAGTTGCTATATTTATGTGAAGGAGTCTTTCGCCCCAGTATGGAGTAAGCGCGCCAGTTATGGATGGATTCGTTTATCAAACTTTTCGTAAAAAGATGATTTTGAGTTTTCCCTTCATCAGCTCAGTAACTTTTACCTTTCTTTCTCTGATATCTTTTTATCAATCCAGTAAATAAAACTCTTAATAACTATTGTTATTTTCTTTTCACTATAATACCTATTAATAACTATTGTTATTTTATTTTCAATATAATAACTATTATTTTCTTTTCACTATAATAACTTAATAACTATTGTTATTTTCTTTTCACTATAATAACTATTAATAACTATTGTTATTTTCTTTTCGCTATTACTTTTACACTGGATTAGTTTTCCCGCTTATTCTATCTTTTTATCTCTTCAATTCTGGTCTTTGTTGCTTATTTTAACCTGTATGATTTGAAACTCTCTTTACTTGATTTATTTTTTTCTACATTTGATTTACATTTTCATTTCTTCAAAAGTTGTGTATGGAAGGAACGTGTCGCCCTTGATCTATTTGATTGCTTTCTCTAATGTTTCTTATTCTTTGGTGGTCAGATATGTGTGAAATGTTGCCAGATGACATTGACAAGATGCACTTACAGTTACAGAAAAAAAAAATTGTAATATATTTCCTACATATCCGTACCATGTGCAAAATTTCCCAACTTGAAAGATTTAATAATTTTAAACTAAATGAAATAATTATACAATAAAATAACATAAAATAAACTAGGGTGACTCTGCAAGCAAATTAGCTAATTGTTTTGTTTGTATTTGAAACTTTCTTTAAAATTATGTTAATCATTGTAATTATTGATTTACAAGTAAAGTAAATATTTTACTTAATCATGCTTCTAAGTTAGGTCTCATTCATATTTTTTTTAAAAAAGCAAATCCTTTTTTTTATTCAGTAGTTTGCAAGCATCTAACTTCTCTTAACAACAAGTACACTTTGCTATAAATTTATCTTCATAGGAAGCTAACAACCATAAAATTCCTTGCCATCCCCCTCTGCCCCCCCTCCCCCGTTTTTTCTTTTTTTAGAAAGTCCTCCCATGATAGTAGATGTATATTCGTTTCGCCTTCAATTATTGATTTTAATATGCTTCACATCAAAATGAAACAATAAGATTATATAGATTATAATTATGTTTCATTACTTATATATAATTACCATGAAACAAAATTTGATCAAAATTCACTACCGGTAAATATTGAGTAAATGTTCTTACGCGTAAGGAAACCTCCTTACCTCTGGCATCAATGCACTTGGAAAAAGTCTGACCCTTTTCCATTGAACTATTTATTATAAATAAATGGGTCAAGGGTTAGACTTTACTTACACTCGGTTAACAAAACATCTAAACTTTAATCTTGTAGTAACTTTACTAAAATTTATTACAATTTGTTTACAACGAAGAGCATCACGAGCTTTCTCGGCGAGCGGATGTGCTAACCTCGAATTCATTTTGACTGCCTTTAGGGATGGTATATGTCCTTCGTTGGTGTGTCGTTGTCAATAAAACCAAACACAAAAAAAAAAAAAGTTTGCAAGCATGTTAGTGGGTATATGCGTGTACTTATCAATACCAATGATTCAATGAAACACACCAATTCATGCAACAGAACATTCCTTAGAATATAAAGAAAGACAAGCATTTCCATCAAACACTTCAAAAACTACAGAAAGTCTAATCACAGTGGGATTCGAACCATTTTCTCTGATGATTCGAGCAAATTATGCGATATACTGTATACACCTAGATTCTATGCCTAGCTTGCAAACATCTAGCATAGTTACCAAGTGCCCAACTATGGTTGGAGCAGGAGTAATATATATATATAATATATATATATATATATATATATATATATATATATATATATATAATATATATATATATATATATATATATATATATATATATATATATATTAAAACACTTCCTGAAGAGCCTTCTAAATCTAATAAAAAGTTAATTTTTATTCCGTTTGTGTATAAGATATGTCACCTATTTCTTGGGCCAATAAAATAATATTCCTTATATATATATATATATATATATATCATATATATAGTATATATAATATATATTTATATATATTTATATACATAATAACAAAATAACATAAAGATTATTTATATACGATACTTCGTATCCATGGACGTAATGTGTTTTTATGAGTAGTTTCTATACATTTTGTGGCATTGCAATGTTACATATGCCAATTTCAAGTGGAAGCGGCGTGAAAAATATTTGAACGTTTTACAGGCACAGTGCGCCTCAACAATTATGATTTAACCCGCCACCTGTTGACGCACCACTCAATTAAAACTTCTAAGAACGCAATTCGCCCCTTTTTCGACCCAATATAATCTTCCATAAGTCTCCCCCCCCCACATCACTCCCATTACACCTCAGGATCCCCCAAATAACTGACCCCTCCTTCTCCCTGGGTCCTATATTACATTACAGTAGCAAGGAAGCACCACCAGATGTTGGCAACGTGCAACAATCAACTTTTGTTGTCATGCATATTACAGGCAAGGTTGTATCCTTTTTCATATATAGTATAATATTATATATATATTTATTATATATATATATTTTATATATATTAATATATATATATATATATATATATATATATATATATATGAATACTATATTTAGATGAGGAAGGTAATTTTGATATCGGATGAACCACCGCGTGTGCGATGAGGACAATATACTCGATGCTTTTACCACTGAGCTTTTCAAAACCAAAAAAGTTGGTTTCAAGAACAAGTTTGGGTGGCTGGCATAGCTCAGGAGGTAATGTCTCAGTTCGCAACACGCGAGTGATTCAATACCGGAGAAGTCAGTATCTTACTTAAAACGATCTATGATTATTGATATTATGTTCTTTGGTTAAGATTTAAATAATTAAAATTGCGTTATGCAAAATTTAACACTTATAAATTATTAAGAAACGCACCTGTATAGACAGGCTGTACACTCGGGTGAGTCCCTTGAAGGACACATCGAATTGCTTTAAACAACTCTTTTTTGGAACCAACTTTTTTGGGTTGGGGACTAGCTCGTGGTAAAGCCAATCGAGTATTTGTCCTAGTCGCAACACGCGATGTTCAATCGGAGAAGTCAGTAATTCTTTACCTTCCCACTTTATGTTCTTGTTTAAGATCTAAATAATAAAAATATGCGATTATTCTCGACACACACACACACATATACTATATATAATATATAGCTACTATATATATATATATATACTGAGTATATAATATATATATAGTATTAATATATATTATATATATATACCCATTATATATATATAATATATATATATATATATAATAATAAATATAAAAATAAGATATAGATATATATATATGTAAATGATAAAGATATGTAAAGCCTTGCAGATTTTATTATATAAAAAACGATATAATATTACTATATACTATATAATATATAGTATATATATATATATATATATTATATATATATTATATATATTATATATATAATATATATAATATATATATAGTAATATATATATAATATACTATATATAATATCATAATTCTCACACGGCAGAGACTAATGTTGGCGCCTATTATCATGACGAATAAAAAAGTGTTGATTAAGGGCAAATTCTAATAATTTTATTTATATTTGTACACTGGATAACAAGTTTCTATTTTTTGAAATGGGAATATTTATGAGCATATGGAAGTGCACTGGTTTTCGAATTTGTTGTGTACTGAGAACCGGTACTCACAAGAGATGCGTGAAATAAAATTTGACCGACTTACATTTATTATGAAAATACAAGGAGAATCTTCTACCCCTGGACAAGGAATAGAACGACTGTATACGGTGTAAAGGTATAGTAAGTAGCTAGAACATAGAGTAGATAGTGCAGTAGTCCAGTAGTAAGTAGTAGTAGTTTTAGATTTGACCAGTTGCTGCATTTTTGTAGATGATGTTATTACTACCTTCCCATGTATAAAATATTATTACGTGGTAAACGAAATAGTTTATTTTATTTTTGTATTCATAAGTTTGAAGGACATAAAATTAATATATTTTCGTCAAAATAGAGAAATAAATTAAATAAATTACTAATTAAAATAAATACTAATAATATAATTTAATAATAACTTAATAAATAAATATATATAATAATAATAAATAAATAATTAATAAATGAAATAAAAATTTAATTTCTTTCAAATGGATAAATACAAACAGTAGGTGAGTATTTTTTTTTTTTTTTAGGTTATTACCGCCCAGATTGCTTTTGGGCTAAAAATGGTAACCACATGTTTTTTTTGTTGTTTGTTTTTCCGTATTAAACTAACTTTAAAAAAAAATCTTTTTGATTTTTTTTTAATAGATAAAAAGTAATAAAAAAATAGCTTTAAATAAAATAGTTCAATACTTCTAATTATTATATTTTAAATAGTGGTTGTGACAACTTTAAAAAAAAAAAATTATTAAAAATATAAATAACCAAAAACTAAAATTAATGACTTTTATATATTATATATATATATATTATATATATAATATATATATATAAATATATATATATAATATCAATATGAATATATAAGTATATATATAATAAGATATATATTATATATATATATCTATATTATAAATATATATATATATAAATATATAATATATATATATACTAATATATATATAATAGAAAATTCCTATTATGGTATAATAGAATAAATAAATATTTATTTTGGGAATAAGTTTTTATTTTTTTCCGGACCTATTTTTAAGCGCTTTCCCAATTTTAAATATTTCTTTATCAATATATATATATACTATTTCTATTTTTGAAAAAACTACCTTTGTTAATTTCATATGCTATTTCATAATTTTTCCTCATTTGAAATTGAGAATTAAAATACAGATATATCATTAAATATTAATTAATTAATAATTAACTAATTAATTAATTAATAATTAATTAATAATTAACTAGTACCAAATGTTTGACATTTTGTAAAAAAAAAAAATCTGGTATTTAGAGTTTCTAATGATCCAACAAAACTTAACATAACCTAACCTAACCTAACCTAATCTAACCTAACGCCTGCGAAGGGCTGTACAGGAATTTTTTTGATGTCCTGTCGACCATTTGGGCTAGTCTCCATTAAAGCAAAATAAAAAAGGTTTGGGGGATATGACAGAATTCTGACGAGCCCCAATACTGATAGGCTTAATTAAAGTATAAATGGTGACTACAGCAGCAGCCATGGAACAACTGAAACGAAAATCAAGAGAAGGTTACAGAGAGAAAACGATATATACCAAAGAAGGCAAAATTGGTAATTAAAGCTTTGTGACAGACGTTCCAAAGCCTTCGATTTGTCTAGCACCACAACAGAAGATTCAAAGAAATGCTGAAGATGAAGAACAGAGGACGACCAAGAGTCGGAGAGAAAGGAAAGAAGATCACCAATCGAGCGATCTTCACAGATGCCATAATAGCAATCAGAGAAAAGATTAGATAGAATATTTAAGATAATTTTAGATCTTCTGTTTTAGGGTAGATTCGAAAACTTTAGAAGCAACAGGGGTTAAAGAGATATGACTATAATTGGATGGTTGACTGAGGTCCCCCTTCTTCAGCAAAGGCTGAATGACTGCAAGCTTACTGCAGGAGGGGAAAGGTTGAAGTTGTTAGGCGGAGACGAAACAGTCTGCCAAGATATAAGGTGCAAGCTCAGAAGTACAAGTTTTGAGGACCATCTGCCATCTTAGTGTTAATCTGAGAGAGAGAGGAGAGAGAGAGAGAGAGAGAGAGAAAGAGAGAGAGAGAGAGAAGAGAGAGAGAGAGAATCTTAATGAGTTGGAGTGAACGGGAGGGCTAACTAACTCCGGGAATCGTTAGGGTGAAATTAGAGCAAAAGTTTAAGCCAAAACCGTGAGCTTTGCAGAAGTAGGACCTCAGAGTTACCTACCGACAAAGATGAAAGATCAGGTGAGAGAGGGAAAATGAAACTTTGAAAGATTGATTGCCATCTTAAAAGAAAGTGCTGACGGTAGAGGAACAATAGAAACGATTTAGTATTTTGGTGGAAGAAAAGTTGATATTGTGTTATGTCGGCAAAAATGTAAAGAAACACAGAGTCTTCATGCATTTGAAGAACATCATATTGTGTGAAGGCACCGCACCGTACCTGGCCGCGCGTAGCAGTGACGCCATCACTAAGGAAATAACCGTAACTAACACGGAGATATGATGTTATATTATATATATATATTATATTATATATATATTATATAAATATGATTTATATATATTATATATAATATATATATATATATATAGTAATTATATATATATATATATATATAATATATATATCATTGTCATTCTCACCACATAGCCTCATTCCCGAGTGAGGCAATTGGTCAGGGAAAGTATTTGTATGTTTCTACAAGTGGTATATATTATTGTAAGTGGCAAGGAAATGAGGTCCGATAGGCAAACCCTGCTTTAAAGTGGCGTGCATCAGAACAGAGAACACCTTACCTGGGGATGGATCTGGTTTGATAGAAGCATAAAAAGAGGAGCTGTCACTCGGAAACGAGCGCAGTGGAGTTTAAACGGAGCAATCCCAGTTCTTCCACGTTGTGTCATAAGCTTTTTCCAAGGTTCATAAAAGGCACAAAGAAACCACTCCCAACCAGGTTGAGAGGTTTCCCGAGCATGTCATGATCCAGGTTAGACAGAGGACCGCGGTTTCGAACGATTTTTGCCGAAATCAAACTGGAAGTTTGAACAAAGCCTGAGCCAACCATCGCACAGAACAGGATAAGAAAGATGGCCTGAAACCATTCATTTCTCCATTAATTTTCAAGACCATGCACAGTCCGTGCAAGCGAAATTCGGCTCTTTTGTTTTCGGCCAACTTTGGATCGTTTACCCAGGTTTGGAAATTAGAGATTTATAAAGCTGTAGTCCAAATAACTGGAAAAGCAGGATTCTATCCAAATTCTGTTATACAGATCCAGCAAAAAAATGCTGATATGACAGCAGCAATGTATGCTACGGAAATATGTCTGGAACAAGAGCCCGTCTTTTGCTATCGTCAGTGCAAATTTGATACTTGGCTAGGTGTAAAGACTGTTATAGGTATGATAAATTCCCCTTTCCTGTTTAAAAGGTCTGCGCGTGCAGTTGTAAAAGCTCAATCTTCTCAAAGGCTTCAAGCATAGAGAAAAGAATCTCAAGGAGCCAGTCCCTAAGGGCAGAAAGACCAGGAATCAGTGAGATAGGAAAGACATGTCTGTCACCAAGTTGACTTCGACTTCGAAAACCATAACTGGTGGATCTGAAAGGGGAGGGCAAGAGAAATGAGATTCCAGATGATCCAAGGAAATGAGAGTTGAGAAGACTTTGGACGGATTTTTAGACAGAAATACAAACATGTAACTGAGACGAACACTAGTTGGAAGGATCAGAAGAGCGACTACCTTTCTTCGAGACAGGTTGTTGAACATATGCTCGCTTCCAGCATTGAGGAACGAGTGTTAGAATTAAGGCAATTGAGAGTAAAAGACGCAACGCAGGACAGGTACTGCCATCTCAGGAAGCCGCACTTCCTCAAAACACGTGGAGGAATGGCCATCCGGGCAACTTGCTTTCCTGAATTCATAGATCTCAGCGATCTCATGGCACCCGCATCGATGTGTAATCCAGGAGGAGTCATGGGACACCTGAGAAGAGAAGGAGGAGGGTTGCCAATCGTCCAGGGTGGAATTAGCATAAAAAAAGTGGAGGGCCCTGAAGAGATTAGCCTTCTTTCAGGAGGAGTATTTAGAACAGATCCTGTCAGAGCGAATAAAGGGAAAAGGGCGAGATTTAACGAAGTTATAGAGATTTTTGAGCAAGGGGCCAGAAAATTTTTATCAGTAGGAGATCATAGGAGGTCTACGCATTTCCTTTTGCTGAGAGCACGCTGTAACCTGAACGAGTAATATCCCAGCAACGATTCCCAGCTGAACGAAAATTAGCAAGGTTGATAGGAGAAGGAGAGTTTTTCATTTCCGATAGCATTGTCATTCTGTCATGAAGGGCACGAAAAAACGTGTCATCCAACCACGGATTTTGAGGAGAAAATGATTTAGTAGAAATTGGAATGAACCTGCCCATTCCCTCGGAGATCACGGCTCCTACTTTTTTCACATCAGTTAACCGGCGTTCATCGAGTCATAAGCAGGTTCATCCCTAAGCATAGGCAGCTACGTAATTGCCACCCCATTAACCCGATTAAAGTGGCAGAAAAATATGTTTAGGGGCATGGTGGAGCTTCCTGAGAGAGAAGTGTTTCGATAGGCATTGTCTCGTCAGTTAAGGGCGCGGAACACGGGCCACGGATTTTTGAGGAGAAATGATTTAGTAGAAATTGAATGAACCTGCCCATTCCTCGGAGATCACGGCTCCTACTTTTCACAGTTTACCGAAGCTCATGCGAGTCATAGCAGGATTCACTCCTAAGGATAGGCAAGACTACGTCATGCCCCAATTAACCCGATCTAACAGGTGCAGAAACTATGTTTAGCGGCATGGTCGTGGAGCTGCTGGAGAGAGAAAGTTTCCAATAGGCATTGTCTCTGTCGTGCAAGGGCACAAGAAGAGGTGCCATTGAACCAGAAAATGATTAGTAGGAAATTGGAATGGAAACCTGCCATTCCCTCGGAGATCACGGCTCCTACTTTTTCATCAGTTAACCGAAGCGTCATCCGAGTCATAGCAGGATTCATTCCTAGTATAGCAGCGACGCAATGCCCCCAATTAACCCGATTAAAGTGCAGAAAATACGTTTAGGGCTTGGTGGAGCTGCTGGAGAGAAAGTGTATAATAAATTAAGAGCTTACAAGATTATGGTCTGGAGTTCCAACTGTTGGAGGGAAACTATGTTGTATTTGTGCAGAGCAGAAGAGAAAGTGGGAAGTTATTTAGATCAAGATGTGTTCAAGAATCTGGTTAGACGACTCTTGGTATTTGTGTAGGTTCTTTAATCAACTGTTCCAGATTCGAGAATATGAATGTTTTGACCTCCTTCCCACCTATATCAGTATGAGAGAAGCCAACCACTCACGTGGTCTGTACGTTGAAGTCCCATAAGTAGCAGGACCTCAGCATTTGCGATGAGAACAGTAACAGTCTCGTTGGGCGAGATAGTAAGATATTTTAAAAGGCCCGGAAATCTGTTCTATTAGGAGAACAGTGTATTAAAACACAAAAGATAAATAAGTAGAAAATAATTTTCCCAGATTTTAAGCCACAGAACATAGAGTTAGGAGATTCAAGATCTTCGAGACGTGTTTACAAAAGCGTAAAAGTTAAATATTAGCACAGACTCCACCATTTTACTCGGAAATTGTGAAAAAAAGTAAAAAAAAAAAGATGGACACTAAAAACTTATTCTTAATAATCTAGTAAGTTGAAAAATTTCACTTAACTTGTGCGACTCCTTTTGTAAATGCAACACATATTAAGCAATAAAACACTAAAATAATATCAAGGATAAATAAGGAGAAGTTTTGGTGAAATCAACAGACTTAAAATTTTAAATTCAGAATAACCCAAATAAAAAAATATTTGTTTAACACGGCAAATTCCCGTTATAAAACAGCAACATATCTTGCATAGCACGAGTACCAACTATCCACTATATATATATATATTATATACTATATATATATATATATATATATATATATGTATATAATATAATAAATTATATATTCAATATATATATATTAATATATATTTAAGATGGGAATATAGTAATAAAAACTAAAATTAGCCTATATAAAATAATCCAATATAAATCACGTATATATATAGATATATATATATAATTATATAATATATATATATTAATATATACTATATAATATTAAATAATATATATTATATATATATATATATCATATTATATACGATATATATTTATACTATATAGTATATAATACTATATATATATATATATATACGAAGAAAAAAAACCCCAGAAAGAGCCAAAAGGACAGACAGGAGACAAACTTAATATATATAAAATAAATATATATATATATATAATATAATAATATATTATATACTATATATTATATATATAATATATATGATATATATATATATATATATAATATATATATATATGATATATATATCATATATATATATATATATTTACTATATATTATAATAGGGATAGAACATCAGCAAATAAAGACGCCTGTTCTTAATAGGTACTAAAATAGAGGCCGAATTATTGAAAAATGCAAATTATATTAAGTTGTTAAAAATTTACATAATAAAAATGGTCTGATCTTTAGATGTGAGAGCGTGAGCTTTCGGTCTTTACTAGACCCTCTTTCAGACGCTTTGAATTAAAGGCTACCATCAGTCGTCTGAACATAATCTATTATAGACCGAAAGCTTACGCTCCTCAACATCTGAAAGAGCATTAAGATTAGCGTAAAAAAAAATTTCATTACCTATATTCAAACCAACTTTTCATACTTTCCACATAATTAGGCCTCCTACTTTGAAGTACTGTATATATATATATATATAATATATAATAATATACTATATATAATATATATACTATATATAATATATAATATAATAATATAATAAAATATATTATATAATATATTATAATATATATATCATACTATATTACTATATATGATAGATCAACATCACATTACGTGTACATGCAATAAACATAGATTCTATTTACCATCTTTAACATTCTCATACTAGGCAACTGACTTTATCACCACAGCAGTACCAGATCAAGATATTTTATAATCTATCAATTATATTTTATTCATTAATTCAATTATTATTATATATTATTATTTTATTATTTATTATTATTATTACTTATTATTATTATTATTATTATTATCTATTATTATTATTATTATACAGATAATTATTACAGCAAGGAATTATCTATTTTAACTTTGAGTGGGGGTGAAAAAAATGTCTTAATAATTTATCAGAATAATTCATAAAGTGGCTTTAGAATTTATAGTCTCGTTTTGGAATTTATAGTTTTGAAAATAGGATCAGTCTTCTTAAATGAAGATTGAGAAAATATTCTCTACCTGTACTAAATTCATTTAGCATTTATCAGATATTTATCGAATGCAGCATTGTGTCTGTGCATATTCGTGTGTGTGTGTGTGTGTATCGGTGTGTTGTGCGAGTCTGTGATAATTTCTTATGTATGGTATTTATACGCGTATATTACATTAATAAATAGCCGTTTAAAAAAATGAAAATGTTTTGCGTTTGATTTTTTTTTATTTTTATTTATTATATAGATCAATGCAGCTTACTAAAATTCTTAATAATATATAATGTAATTACTTTACTTTTAACAATTCCTCCCCACCCTCTCACTCCTCATTCCCCTCGAAAGATCCCTCATTAAACCTCTGCCTCACGATACACACCATCGAAGTTCATTCAGCTGATAGTATGCATTATGCTTAAACACATTCGGTATTTACACAAATCAAAGGACTGCATCCTCTCTCTCTCTCTCTCTCTCTCTCTCTCTCTCTCTCCTCTCCTCTCTATATATTAATACTATATATATATATATATATATTTATATTATAAATAATATAATATATATATATATATATATATATTATATATAATCTG
>JABUQX010106964.1:12500-32021 GCA_015478945.1 Trachelipus rathkii | reverse complement strand
TAGTGCTTTTTTTTTTATTTTTAAAAGTTTTACCAGGACTAACTCTTACGCTGATTCAAAAGTATCCGTTTTACTGATAGCATTAATAGTTTTAAGAACATATGACGGACAATCCAAACGCTGACTATATAAATATATATATATATATATAATATATATATTATATAGATATAATAATTTAAAAATTATTTTTATATTTTAATTTATAAATATAAATTATATATATATATATATATATATATATATAATATATATATAATATATATATATATATATATATTATATAAATATATATATATATATATATATATATATATATAGTTAGTATTCTTTACAGTTTTGAGCAACGTGGCAGCTTTTCTTTAAAAAGTATAAGAGATAGAGTCTGAAACTGGGAAATAATCTATGTATGGATAAAGGACGGAATCCGTGTAAAATTTCAAGCTGTAGGAGTATTATAGAGGGGGGGTCACCCCCGAGGGTGGACACCGATATTGCGCTTACGCCCTTGTGGCTTGATCTGCGTGGATGCGTTTAGGCCTAACGAGAGTTAGATTCGCAGCGTGATGCGAATCTCGTCGCAGACGAGATTAGGTAAATCAAGTTCGAAGCTTCCTCGCTTCATAAGTAATACATTCACGATACCTATTATTATTATTATTATTACGTCGAAGAAGTGATCCCCGAAGGGGATCCACTTCTGAGGTGTTTTTTAATCCCTTTTGCCCGCCTGCGTCCGCGACCCGAGTCCGCACTGCACTGTACTGCACCGGCCGCACCGCACCCGCACCGCGCCACCGGGTACCGACATATATCGTATAATAAGTAAGAGTTAACGTGATCGTGATAAAATTTGGAGGGTGGTTAGAATGGTAAGGTAACCTCGTCGTAGACGAAATTACGTACCCCTGCGTGGGTCCCCCCGAAGGGGGACCCACCCCCCTTCAAACATTAAATATTGACGTAGAAAGCGAAATTTGGTAAGAGGTTTCAGAGTTGAGTTTCTAGAAAAACTTGGTATTGGAATCTGAAGAGTTGCGCTCCGGCACCGTTGCGAGAGCCACTGCTGTGCTCAGTTAATTAACATTCGTATTACAGCAATTTAGGCTGCTTTATATATGTTATTTGAATCGGAAATTTCCAAAAAAATTGTTTCTGAAGCATCCAAAAAAAAAAAAAAAAAAAAAAAAAAAAAAAAAAAAAAAAAATTTCTTACACTTTTATGTTTATAACTTACAAAGTTTACGCGTTTCTACATACCCTAAAGCAGTAAATGAGTAAATCAGGCCACCCAACCTACCCTCCTGCCATCTATGAATCTATTGATCTATTGATTCTATTAGATCTATTGATCTATTGACTATTGATTAAGCCAAATTTTTATTAAAATTTTCATGTTTTACATACCCTAAAACAGTAAATCATGTAAATCAAACACCATCCATCTACCCTCCTGTCACCCTCCTGTCCAGTTGTGATCTAGTTGAATCTATTTGATGTAAGGTCAATTTTTTACTAAAATTGTAACGTTTTTACATTACCCTAAAAGCAGTAAATCACTGAAATCAAGCCACTATCCAGCCACCATCCATCCACCTTCCTGGCCATCCTTGATCTAGTGATTAAGGTCAAAATTTTTACTAAATTTGTAACGTTTACATACCCTAAAGCAGTAAATCACTAAATCAAACCCCCATCCAACCAGCATCCAATCCACCGTCCTGGCCATTCTGTGATCTATTGAATCTATTGATTCAAGTTCACATTTTGAGTATCATTTTGGAAAAACATAACATAAATCAAGTTCTTTATACAAAAGATCCAAACAATATATGCTGACGAACAAAGTTTTCACAATAATAAAGCTTACTTAGCATCATCTGAATTAGAAAAATAATGCTACAACGACAAACTTAACTCATCTTAAACAGAAATAAACGGTCAACATTAAACAAAGTCTTCACACCTAACAACAGTTAAAGTAACTAACATAGCAACCCAAAAACGTAAACTTATTCAACACTTGGGTCAAGAATAAAACAGCCATCATCATCAATGTAGTCAATAAATCGAACATAAGCGGGAAGTAAAACAAGTTTTCATTTTTATAACATATAATTTTCATTGAAAAGAGTGTTATATAAAAACATAAGTTTATTTTAAATATATTAATTCATTTAATAAATATATTAATTCATTTGATCAGCGAACATAGGATTCAAGTTGGGTACGTTCTATATATCTCTCTAAAGATTCAACACCCTTTGAAAGAATGTAAGTATAAAGGCCTTCAGCAACACTAAACCATTTTTTTCGTATTTTGATTCAGCAGCACTCATTCTCTTATACAAGAGAGAAGTAAACTCATCCAAGCTGATAGTTATTAAAGCATTCCTGTATACTGCATTATACGGGAAACCACATGTTTCGGTGTAAATATCATAGATTACACCATGTGCTATATGTATTATGTCCTCAAGTATGTCAACATCGTTAAGATGCGATGTTAATTCGTTTTTTATTTTAAGCAATGCTGTAATATTTTCAGATGTTCGAACTGTGAAACCTATACATGTGCGATAGAAGGTCACACAATCGACGGGTTTCCAATATTGGCGTACCTCAAGGGTTTTAATATTGTCACACGACGAGAACACCACGTCTATTCTATTAGAACCACTTATGTTGTCTTCCCAGTTAGATATTTCACTAAACGCTGATCTCTCGGATAACAAACACTTATCCTCTACCCAGGCAGCTGCGATATCGATAATCTTGATGAATCCATCAGCACAAACGAATAAAGGTCTATTATTTGACCCTTTGGCAGGAATACAAGCAACGTAACGACCGCCATTTGGTTTACGCTTAAATATAAATGACACATCATTGGGAATAACGAAGCTCCTCGTGAAGATATCAGCAACAGATGTAGAGATGCGAGGAGATGTCATCGTGCCAGTACAGTGAAAAAATGGACTACTGACGGAAATCGTATGCGTAAACAACCCTTATAGGTAATGAGATTCTTTCTTTCAGCCAATCAGAAGAAAGTAAACAAGAATACCAATGCACGAACGAACCCATATCAGTTCAAAAGCGTATATATTCTCGTTAGACAAAAACAACAACAATAACAATAAAAAACAGTCACTATGGGTAATATATGTATACAAAGGAGATCTATACAGTCAAATTGACATGAAATGAACTTATCCTAAACAAAAAAACAAAACAAAAAACAAATAATAATGAATAATAATAAATAATAATACATCACATACATATAGTTTTTACATAGGCTTAAGATCTAAAAAACGGCTAAATCTTTACATGAAACCAAATCATTTTCGTCGTTATATCTAATATATTTTTTCACTTCATCGATACCATCATTGAGTACATATGTTAAAAGTTCACGTTCAGACACTAAAATATGTTTACTCGATAGATCCTTGTGGTAAGCACTTTCGGTCCATTGTTTTCTAAATAGATAGATGAGTTTCTGTACTTCTATAGAATTTAAGAAGCGTTCAATGATAGTCTCAGAATCATCAACTAGCGTTTTCTTGAATGAGCAATATTCCTGATACAACATGTAATGCGCAACAGTTACATAATCAGACAGCATTTCCGATTTCTTAGTTTGCGTTATTACCATCCTACAAACCTCCGACAGATATTTTATAGGTTTTAATCCAGAAATATAGATTCTACGAGCCGTAGGTTTAAATACGCCTGTGTCATTACACATCTTCCACACTCGAACCTCCAATCGATGTTGTGAAATTATACCCTTAGAAAAAGAGATAGTAAGATGACTAACTTTATGACATCCTCTTCTAGCAATAATCGTTTCCGGTGATTCTACTAAAACGTTGGTAGAGTCAGAGTACTCCTTAACCCATTCTGCAGCATGACGACATATACAGAGTAGTTCATCTGTACTCATAAAAATACGTTTGTTACTGCGGTATACAGATTGATTAACACATGTGAAAAAATCAGAACCATCGGGGTTTCTTTTATATAAGATTGAAACCCCACACCCTGGGATCTTGATTACCCTTTGTATAATCTTTTGTATAGGGGTATATCTGTTAAGACGCTGCATATTGTTCACTTAATGAAAATAGAACACTTTTTAAACGGAACACAACCTCCTAATGCTTTCAAGTCCACAACGATTATGACGTTAAAACAAGCCTCATGAGAAAAGATATTATAAAATTAAGGATACAAACACAAGCCTAACAGGAAGGCTAAACCTGTTTTACATTCACTTTTAGGCCTTACGCTCCGTTCGTTTTATGTTTGTATTTTATTTCATGTTTCATTCAACGCTATCACATTGGGCAAACTAATAAACGCCAATTGGACCTAAGAACATAGCATATCTAACTTACGAATAAACAGTTTTCATTAACAAAGTTCGTTACTCATCTACGGTAAATAACTAACACCATTCTTAAAACTCAATCTACCCCGATCCCTTTCGAAACATTACGCAATACCTTCAAATCCCGAGGCTCACCCTGCATACTTATCATTAGGGATGCCTTTATCTTTATACAAAAGCTCTCCCAAAGGCGCTCACACATCAACATAATCTCATTCTTTATGATACATAACCGAACAATTTTACCAAACATAACATAAATAAGTTCTTTGAATAAAATATCACAGTAAAGGGATAGTTTACTGATTTAAAACAGTAAATCAATAAAATCAGTAAATCAAACCACCCATCCCTGCAGCCCCCTACCCGTCCCACCCGCCTGTATCTATTGAACTATGATTTCAAGTCATATTTCGCGTATCATTTTGGACAACATAAAACATAAAATAAGTTCTTTATATTTACTAAAACCTAGAATATATGCTTAAACCAACAAATTTAGCATAGTAAAAGCTAAACAAATCATAATCGCGACTAGAATATAGTGCCTACAAATTGCAAACCTTAACATACCTCACGTTATGAATAATTCAGCTAACATCCTGAAAAATTCCCTACTGATCAAGGCAAAGTAGCTAACAAGTCATACAATACTCGATATGTTCCCACTTTTCAAGCATATTAAACAGGTGAAGCCGTATTATCTAACAAAATCCCTTTAACAAACGTGATCAATCTATCAAAGATACCCCCATCTTGAACTATGAATTGACACTGATCTTCATCAGAGTGTCCCTCATTTCGAGTATAACATCATTTGAGCGCGTGTAAGCAGGCTGAGGCCTTACCCTCCTTCGGAGGGTAAGGCCCGCTTACACCCCTTCGGGCGCTGAATCCCCCCTCGCGGGATTCACACCCTTTCAAGGGCGCATCCCCCTGGGTTACCCATAATAAATGTGTTGCTTTAGATACTCTGGTTAATGGAAAACTGTTTATTCGCTAAGGACTTTTGCTAATGTCTAGCGTTATATTCACAGGTCAACATGATGTTATACTCGAATGAGGGTGACACTCTGAGAGATTAGTGTCAATTCATAGTTCCAGATGTTGGTATCTTGATGATTGCATCACTTTGGTTAAGGGATTTTGTTAGATAATACGGCTTTACCTGTTGCTAATATGCCTGAAAAGTGGGAACATATCGAGTATTGGATGACCTGTTAGCTACTTTACCTGCATCAGTAAGGGAAATTTTTTCCAATGTTAGCAGATTATTCATTCGTGAGGTATGTTAGGTTTGCGTTTTTGTACACTATATTCCTAGTCGCGATTATGATTTGTTAGCTTTACTGATGCTAAAACTTGTTACGTTAGCATATATTCGTAGGCTTAGTATATAAAGAACTTATTTTTATGTTATGTTGGATAAAACTTTGTTATATGACTTGAATCAATAGTTCAATAGATCACAGGCTGATGGGCCGGTAGGGACTGCAGAGTGGGTGGTTTTGATTTACTGATTTACTGATTTACTGTTTTAAAATCAGTAAACTATTACGCTTTACTGTGATATTTTATTCAAAGAACTTATTTTTATGCTATGTCAGGATAAAATTGTTCGGTTATGTATCATAAAGAATGAGATTATGTTGATGTGTGAGCGCCTTTGGGAGAGCTTTTGTATAAAGATAAAGGCATCCCTAATGATAAGTATGCAGGGTGAGCCTCGGGATTTGAAGGTATTGCGTAATGTTTCGAAAAGGGATCGGGGTAGGTTGAGTTTTAAGAATGGTGTTAGTTATTTACCGTAGATGAGTAACGAACTTTGTTAATGAAAACTGTTTATTCGTAAGTTAGATATGCTATGTTCTTAGGTCCAATTGGCGTTTATTAGTTTGCCCAATGTGATAGCGTTGAATGAAACATGAAATACAGACATAAAACGAACGGAGCGTAAGGCCTAAAAGTGAATGTAAAACAGGTTTAGCCTTCCTGTTAGGCTTGTGTTTGTATCCTTAATTTTATAATATCTTTTCTCATGATGCTTGTTTTAACGTCATAATCGTTGTGGACTTGAAAGCATTAGGAGGTTGTGTTCCGTTTAAAAAGTGTTCTATTTTCATTAAGTGAACAATATGCAGTGTCTTAAACAGATATTCCCCTATACAAAAGATTATACAAAGGGTAATCAAGATCCCAGGGTGTGGGGTTTCAATCTTATATAAAAGAAACCCCGATGGTTCTGATTTTTTCACATGTGTTAATCAATCTGTATACCGCAGTAACAAACGTATTTTTATGAGTACAGATGAACTACTCTGTATATGTCGTCATGCTGCAGAATGGGTTAAGGAGTACTCTGACTCTACCAACGTTTTAGTAGAATCACCGGAAACGATTATTGCTAGAAGAGGATGTCATAAAGTTAGTCATCTTACTATCTCTTTTTCTAAGGGTATAATTTCACAACATCGATTGGAGGTTCGAGTGTGGAAGATGTGTAATGACACAGGCGTATTTAAACCTACGGCTCGTAGAATCTATATTTCTGGATTAAAACCGATAAAATATCTGTCGAAGGTTTGTAGGATGGTAATAACGCAAACTAAGAAATCGGAAATGCTGTCTGATTATGTAACTGTTGCGCATTACATGTTGTATCAGGAATATTGCTCATTCAAGAAAACGCTAGTTGATGATTCTGAGACTATCATTGAACGCTTCTTAAATTCTATAGAAGTACAGAAACTCATCTATCTATTTAGAAAACAATG
Source organism: Trachelipus rathkii (assembly GCA_015478945.1). NCBI lineage: Eukaryota > Metazoa > Arthropoda > Malacostraca > Isopoda > Trachelipodidae > Trachelipus > Trachelipus rathkii. The sequence continues at coordinate 24,848 of JABUQX010106964.1, read as the reverse complement.
GACCGAAAGTGCTTACCACAAGGATCTATCGAGTAAACATATTTTAGTGTCTGAACGTGAACTTTTAACATATGTACTCAATGATGGTATCGATGAAGTGAAAAAATATATTAGATATAACGACGAAAATGATTGGTTTTCAATGTAAAGATTTAGCGTTTTTAGATCTTAAGCCTATGTAAAAACTATATGTATGTGATGAACATTGATTATTATTATTATTATTATTGTTTTTGTTTTGTTTTTTGTTTTGGATAAGTTCATTTCATGTCAATTTGACTGTATAGATCTCCTTTGTATACATATATTACCATAGTGAACCTGTTTATTGTTATTGTTGTTGTTTTTGTCTAACGAGAATATATACCTTTTGAACTGATATGGTTCGTTCGTGCATTGTATTCTTGTTTACTTTCTTCTGATTGGCTGAAAGAAAGAATCTCATTACCTATAAGGGTTGTTTACGCATACGATTTCCTTCAGTAGTCCATTTTTTCACTGTACTGGCACGATGACATCTCCTCGCATCTCTACATCTGTTGCTGATATCTTCACGAGGAGCTTCGTTATTCCCAATGATGTGTCATTTATATTTAAGCGTAAACCAAATGGTAGTCGTTACGTTGCTTGTATTTCTGCCAAAGGGTCAAATAATAGACCTTTATTCGTTTGTGCTGATGGGTTCATCAAGATTATCGAAATCGCTGCTGCATGGGTAGAGGATAAGTGTTTGTTATCCGAGAGATCAGCGTTTAGTGAAATATCTAACTGGGAAGACAACATAAGTGGTTCTAATAGAATAGACGTGGTGTTCTCGTCGTGTGACAATATTAAAACCCTTGAGGTACGCCAATATTGGAAACCCGTCGATTGTGTGACCTTCTATCGCACATGTATAGGTTTCACAGTTCGAACATCTGAAAATATTACAGCATTGCTTAAAATAAAAAAACGAATTAACATCGCACCTTAACGATGTTGACATACTTGAGGACTTAATACATATAGCACATGGTGTAATCTATGATATTTACACCAAAACATGTGGTTTCCCGTATAATGCAGTATACAGGAATGCTTTAATAACTATCAGCTTGGAAGAGTTTACTTCTCTCTTGTATGAGAGAATGAGTGCTGCTGAATCAAAATATGCCGAAAAATGGTTTAGTGTTGCTGAAGGCATTTATACTTACATTCTTTCAAAGGGTGTTGAATCTTTAGAGAGATATATAGAACTTACCCAACTTGAATCCTATGTTCTCTGATCAGATGAATTAATATATTTAAAATAAACTTATATTTTTTATGTATTTATATGTTTTTATTTCTTTATATAACACTCTATTATTAAAATTTATGTTTATAAAAATGAAAACTTGTTATTAGTTCCCATCTTATGTTCGATTATGACACATTGATGATGATGGGCTGGTTTAGTCTTGACCAAGTGTGAATTAAGTTACGTTTTGGTTGCTATGTTAGTTACTTTACTGTTTGTTAGGTGTGAAACTTGTAATGTTGACCGTTTTATTTCGTTTAAGAGATGTTAAGTTGTCGTTGGTACATTATTTTCTTAATTCAGGATGATGCTAAGTAAGCTTTATTATGTGAAAACTTTGTTACGTCAGCATATATTGTTTTGATCTTTGTATAAAGAACTTGATTTTTATGTTATGTTTATCCAAAGGATACTCAAAAATGTGACTTGAAATCAATAGAATCAATAGATTCACAGCATGGCCAGGAGGTGGATGGATGCGTGGTTGGATAGTGCGTTTGATTTAGTAGATTTACTGCTTTAGGGTATTTAAAACGTTACAAATTTAGTAAAAAATTTGACCTTAATCAATAGATCAATAGATTCAAGTTGATGCCAGGAAGTGTGGATGGAATGGTGGCTGGGATAGTGCCTTTGATTTCAGTGATTTAACTTGCTTTAGCGGTATGTAAAACGTTACAATTAGTAAAAAAATTGACCTTAATCAATAGATCAATAATCAACGACTGGACAGGAGGGTGACAGGAGGGTAGATGGATGGTGTTTGATTTACTGATTATACTGTTTTAGGCGTATGTAAAAACAGAAAATTTTAGTAAAAATTTGGCCTTAATCAATAGATCAATAGATCAATAGATCAATAGATCAATAGACAATAGATCAATAGGGATAGGAGGGTAGGTTGGGTGGTTGGATTTAGTGATTTACTGCTGGGTATGTAAAAACGGAAATTTGTAAGTTATAAACATAAAAAGTGCTAAGAAAATTTTTTTTTATCTGTTTTTTTATTTTTCTTTTTTTTTGATGTTCTGAAACATTATTTTCGGAGATCTACGGGTTTAATAACATATATAAAGACACCTAACATTGTGTTATACGAATGTTATTAAAACTGAAGCACAGCAGTGCGCTCCAGCACCGGTTGCCGAGCCAACTCATCAGATTCCCATACCAAGTCTTTCTAGAAACTCAACTCTGAAACCTCTTACCAAATTTCAGCTTTCTACGTCAATATTTAATGTTTGAAGGGGGGTGGGTCCCCCCTTCGGGGGGACCCACGCAGGCGTAATTTCGTATACATCGAGGTTACCTTACCATCTAACCACCCTCCAAATTTTATCACGATACGATAACTCTAACTTATATAGATATATGTCGGAGCCGGTGGCGCGGTGCGGTGCGGTGCGGACCGGTGCGGTGCAGTGCAGTGCGGACTCGGAGTCGCTGAAGCAGGCGCAGAAGGGTTTAAAAAACAACTCAGAAGTGATCCCCTTCGGGGATCACTTCTTCGACGTAATAATAATAATAATAATAGGTATGTGAATGTGTATGTGCGCGCGCGCGCTCTCGCGCGATGACGTAATCTCGTCTGCGACGAGATTACGTCATCACGCTCGAATCTAACTCTCGTTAGGCCTAAACGCATCCACGCAGATCACGCCACAAGGGCGTAAGCGCAATATCGGTGTCCACCCTCGGGGGTGACCCCCCTCTATATACATCCTACAGACTTGAAATTTACACGGATTCGTCCTTATCCCATACATAGATTATATTCCAAGTTTCAGACCTATATCTCTTATACTTTTTGAGAAAAAGCTGCCAACGGTCAAACGTAGGTCACTACTACTGATACTATTTAATATATATATATTATATATATATATATATATATATATATATATATATATATTATATATATATTTATATATTATATATATAATATATATATATAGTATATAATATATATAATATATATATATATATATATATATATATATTACGTTTTCATGTGTTATGGTTCAACAATAATTACATATTAATTTATACGTCACTGTACGTGTTTGATCGTGTAAATGCAGCGAAGACGAAGCGCAATATATATATATATATTATTACGTTATTATGTGTTATCAAATGCGCCACACACTTAAGTTTAGTTGCAACATCTGATGCCAAGTAATCTCTAACAATTCATTCATTTGCTTCAATAAATCACACTACAATGGGAAAGTGTACTGCCCTTTGGAATAAAAGTGGTCGACCAAAATCTGCCGAAGTAATCAACAAGGTCCTTGACTGCCAGCTTCGTTTGCCATGTCCTACTCGGTGGAACTCATTGTATGACTCGTTGGTAGTGCTAGTGAAACACAAAGGTAAACTTCACCAATTGATGACTGAACTAGAATTACCACCCTTCAAATCAACTGAAATAGAATTTATTACTGAATATGTTGATGTATTGGCACCGCTTTCGATCGCCATTGATCGTCTTCAGGGTGAGAATGGTATTTATTATGGTGAATTACTTCCAAATCTACTTCTTGTAGAAAACAAACTGGCAAATCTAAATGCGAAGGCAGTAAAGTATTGTGGCCCCTCATCAAAGCTGTCTTTCAAGGTTTCCAAAAAGATTTGAAACTTTCCTCAATTTGGAAAATGAACAAGTAGTGCACGAGGCGATAATTGCAAGCGTTACTCACCCATATTTCAAATTAATGGGTCACAATCAATACAAGATGGAACCATGAAGAAAAAGAAGAGCTCGTGAAGAAGATACTCCTACGCGCTGGCACCGATTTATCAACTTCCCTAGACTCTTCAGTGATTGAAACTTTCTCTAGCAGTGAAGAAGAGGACTATATCTGAAAGATACATATCAAAACTTGAAGAGTCTCAGCAGGCACCCATTGATAAGAAAATTATTTATGGGCTTCAAGGTACAACACAACGATTCCATCATCTGCGCCTGTTGAGAGACTCTTCTCTTTTGCAGGGATGACTTTAACACCAAAAAGATCATCCCTCTCTGACAAGACTTTCGAAAGATTGGCCTTTCTCCGGGCAAATAACAAAGTAGCTTTTTAAATACTATGGTGGTAGTCTGATAGATTGTTACTACCCTGGTCTACCCAGTACCCTCGATGTGTTTAACCATGTAATGTTTATGCTTCCAGGTCACAGGAATATTATACACTAAACTTTTCCTTTTCTATTTTACTTAACCCTTGAGTCTTAACCGCAGAGTTCGTTAAATTTGTGCCATTGTAGATTTTTCGTTTTGTCATTAGCAAGTACAGTATAAATGTTCCCAAATGCCTATGAGCGATGAGACTATGAGGTGGTAGCCAAAATTAAATCATAAAATTAGTTCATAAAAAATAATATACTTTAAAATGTACTTAAGTTAATTGACATGTACTTGGTACTTAAGTACATTTGATAAAAATACTTAGTACTTAAGTATACTTTTAAACCATGTACTTAATACTTTGTACTTAATTACTTTCAAAGTCCTTAATGCCCAGCTTTGTATATATATATATATTATATATATATATATATATATATATATATATAATATATATATATATATATATATATATATATATATATATATATATATATATATAAGATATATATATATATAATATATATATATAATATATATATATATTATAATATATATATATATATTAATATATATATATATATATATATATATTATATATATATATATATAATATATATATATATATATATATATATCATATATATTATATATATATATATTATATATATATATATATACTATATATATTATATATATAATATATATCATATATATATATATATATATATATAGGCAAATTTGTACAAGCTGTACTGTTGCTAAAGACGTAAGTTTGACGAGTTTTTAATTTTGCGAAGTTCCCGTGAAATCGTACGAAATAATTTGCAATTTTGAGTTCGATTTTTTTGGAAAAAAAGGCATTTGTATTAGGCATTATTTTGCTTACTAATTTTAAATATTTAGTACAATAATAATAATAATAATAATAATAATAATAATAATAATAATTATTATAATAATTATAATAATAATAATAATAATTAATAATAATATAATAATAATAATAAAATAAGTAATAATAATAATAAATAATTATAATAATAGGCCAAATCCTAGATACGCAGGCAATAATATTTTTCGTAATTTTTTATAAACTTTTGACACCTATTTTACTTAAGCTGACACCTATTTTACTTAAGCTAGGCTATGAATAGCGTGAGGCTTTTGTTTATAATTAGGTCTTTTTACGTGTTATTTTGCAGTTATTAAAATGTCTTTGCAGTGTGTGCATGTATAGATGGTCAGATTTTTTTAATGCTCACAGTATGTAGCTAGAGAACGGCAGATCCTACAGTAAAACAAATTATATATTTGGAATCAGCCGAAAATTCTAAGGATGGGATTTAACTTTTTTTTTTTTTTTTTTTTTTTTTTAAGTAAAAAAAATTTTTTTTTAAACTAAAGGAATACCCTAGGGTAAACCGCAAAGATGGCAGGAGTCGGGGTCTCTCGGCCTCCCGGTGGACGACTGGGGGGACTAATCCCCCCTCCGGCGATGCGGCTCCGCGGCCCCCCGCTCTTTGAGTCTTTGGGTGTCGCGGGGGTTCCTCCGACCATCCCCTCCGGGGTATGAAACGTCCCCCCCCTCTGTCCCCCGTCGGCTCGAGCCCCATAAAAAAACTTAAAATTTTCCAAAAAAAAACAATTATTTCACCAAATTTAGGGGGCTCGAGCCGACGGGGGACAGAGGGGGGGACGTTTTCCACCCCCCGCCGGAGTCTCCGGAACCCCCGCGCCACCCAAAGACCAAAGAGCGGGGGTTCCGGAGACCATCCCCGGAGGGGGGATTAGTCCCCCCCGTCGTCCACCGGGAGGCCGAGAGACCCCGACTCCTGCCATCTTTGCGGTTTACCCTAGGGTATTCCTTTAGTTAAAAAAAAAAAATTTTACTTCCAAAAAAAAAAAAAAAAAAAAAAAAAAGTTAAATCCCATCCTTAGAATTTTCGGCTGATTCCAAATATATAATTTGTTTTACTGTAGGATCTGCCGTTCTCTAGCTACATACTGTGAGCATTAAAAAAATCTGACCATCTATATATATATATATATATATATATATATATATATATATATATATATATAAAAAAAAAAAAATAAATAAATATATTATATTTATATATATGTACTATCTATATATACATACTGTGAGAATATAAAAAATATATATATATATATATATATATATATATATATATATATATATATATTCAATACTTTCAAAATCAAAAAAATCAATAATAATGAAATAACAATCTAAATATATAAAAAAGGCTCTAGTAATGAAGATGTGTTGCTTCACATTTATTCGTTCAGTCACTATGATCTGGATAGTCGTAGGCTGAGCATTGCCCCTATCTACTTAATTTATATGATAAAAATATCGTCGATTGCATATAAATATATATAGCGAGAGAGAGAGAGAGCGAGAGACGCGAAATTAAAAACCAACCAAACTTTTAACTCGTTACTAACAGTACAGTTTCTACTAGGGATGCCCGATATCTAAAAAATATCGATAAATCGATATATCGATATTTAAATAATAATTTATTATATATTATATATATAATAATATATAGTATATATATATATATATATATATATATATTATATATAATATATATATATATTATATATATAGATATATATATAATATATATATATATATATATATATATATATATAAAGTTAATTAGTTTCCTTTTTCAGTCATATTTCATTCAAATTTTATTTCGAGTTAGTCATAGCAAAGTTTTACCATATATGTCATAGGAATTATGTTTTCTTTTCTAGCTCTAGCAAAGATATTTAATACTTTTGCGCTCCAGCAAAGAGCAAGCACAGTAACCTTTGCTTGGCAACGCTGTCGACAAACTTAGTCCTGCTACCCTTTTAATAGATAAAACGAGAACGAGGCCCCTGGTTCGGGCCAAGAGTTTGGAGATACAATTTAACAAATACCGCGAGGAACTTTGGGCTATATAAACTTGTTGTAGAATAGATTGCATTGCACCAGTCAGTTAGCTAGGCATGTCATTAGCCCTAGTTCGTTCAGTGTTACTAAAAATTCATCAAAGTAAGTAACATGCCGGCATGATTGGTTGAGAAAGTGCAAAAAAAAAAATTGTAAGTATAGGTCAATTTAAAAAATAGAAATTTTTTTTCATGACCTGTCTCTTGTTCCACCAATTATTGGACTTTGAAAACCTCATTGTCAGGTGCCGTGTTTCTATAAATTTTATCATTTATAGACTATATTAATTATTATTTTGAGGTAACTCTGGGGGGTGTAGCACAGGACCACATATTTTCTGAAAAAAATTCTAAGTCCAAAAAAACCATATTATATAGGCCTATATATATATATACCGGATATATATATATAATTCGATATATAGATAAATATATATAGTAAAGTCGTTTATGATTTAAAACTAACGAACACCCGAGAGTAGACCGCCATCAATATCAGTTGGTGGATCCGCTCGGCCTCTAGGCTGGATGATGGCTCATCGGCTCAAGCCCCCTTAACAAACCAATTCCAAGGTATTTTTTTCGGAGACAGAAGGTGGGGAACAAGTTCCCCATTATCCACCTAGAGGCCCCAGACAATTGATATCTATGTGGTCTACAAATGAATGTATATATATATATAATATATATATATATATATAATATATATATATATATATATATATATATAATATAATATATATATATATATTATATTAGTCGCGACCAAAAGAAGAATCGGTATCGGTATCGATCGGTATCGGGAATTTTGAGAGTAGTAGTATCGGTATCGGTATCGGTATCGGTAAAATTTTGCCGATACCTTTAACCGATACCACACATTTTGCGTCTTTAAATTGATTTTGTTATATATATATATACTATATAATATATATATACTAATATATATATATATATATATATATATATATATATATATAATATTAGTAATATATATATATATATATATTATATATAGCATCGGGTGGGGTGATGTGGGCCACTTTAGGTATAACTTCATCTTGCCACTTTTCCCAAATACACTTTTTAAAATTTTTTTTTCCTGAAAATCAAGGCCCTATAGTAGGTCATAAGCACACATAAATAATAATGTAATTCTAATAATAGTTTTATTAAAGTTTAAATAAAGCTCATTTAGACTTAATTTGAAGGGGTGAATTGGGCCACCATTGTGGGATCGATTGGGCCATCTGTTTGAATTCCTCTATTATGTATAAATTTAATTTTATATTTTAATTTTTACTTAATATAGTATTTGTTTATTATATTAAAATTAGTAATATGATTAAAATATTAATAATAATACATAAAATAAGAATAATGTGGTGGCCTAATTCACCCCATTTGTGGGACGAATTTTGACACTTTTTGGAATTCATATTTTTTATATAGCATCGGGCGGGGTGATTTGGACCACTTTAGGTATAACTTCGTCTCCCGACTTTTCCCTAATGCACTTTTTAGAATTTTTTTTCTTCTGAAATTCAAGGCCATATAGTAGGTAATAAGCACACAAAAAAATAATAATGTAATTCTAATAATAAAAGTTTTATTAGTTTTAATAAAGCTCATTCAGCCTGACCTTGGAGGGGTGAATCGGACCACTATTGAGGGGTGAATCGCACCATCTGTTTAAATTCCTCTTTTACATATAAATTCAATTTTATATTTTAATTTTTACTTAATATAATAATTATTTATCATTTTAAAATTTGTAATAAGTAAAAAAAATGTCAATAATGATACATAAAATAATAATAAAAATAAGGTCGTCCGATTCACCCCTCTCCGCTCAAAAATTTTGACACTTTTTGGAATTCGTATTTTTTATATTTCATTTTTTATTTTAATTTTTACTTAATATAAGTAATTATTTATTATATTTAAATTAATTTGGTATACGTAATAAAAACGTCAATAATACGTAAAATACAAAAAACAATGGTGGTCCGATTCACCCCTTCATCAATTTTTACGGCGGGGTGAATCGGACAAAGTTAGGCCCCGTGATTTTGCCACTAGTACTGTTTGGAACAAAAATTTACTTTGCTAGTTTAAAGCTAATATACTCGAGTGTATACACTGAAAAAATAATTAAAATCCATCCACAATTTTTCATTTTATAACAAAGTTAAAAAAAAAACACATTTTTCAAAAGTGAAATTCTATTGAAGGGCATTTTGTACCCTAATTTATTAATATTTTTAAAAAATATAAAAACTCTCTAGAATTAAAGAAGATCTAAATAAAACTTGTAGTACTACCGCGTGGCTATTAAATGAGCGAAAATTTATATTTTTTTTAATTATTTTTTATTTTATTTTTAGAGTGGACTGAATCACCCCTCTAAAAGAGGCAGTCCCGGTCACCCCGCCCGACGCTAAATTTAATTTTTTATTTTAATTTTTACTTAATATAAGTAACTGTTTATTATATTAAAATTAGCTATATGTAATAAAAATGTCAATAATAATACATAAAATAAGAATAACAATGGTGGCCCAATTCACCCCATCATCAATTTTTATTGGGGTGAATTGGGCTAAGTTAGGCCCAGTGATTTAACCACTATGTACTATTTGGAACAAAAATTTACTTCGCCAGTTCAAAGCTAATATACTCAACTGTAGACACTGAAAAAATAATTAAAATCTGTCCATAACTTTTCATTTTATAACAAAGTTAAAAAAAAACTCATTTTTCAAAAGTGAAATTCTATTTAAGGATATTTTATACAATAATATATATTTTTTAAAAATATAAAAACTCTTTAGAATTAAATAGAATTAAAGATAATCTAAATAAAACTTGTAGTACTGCTGTGTGGCTATTAAATGAGCAAAAAATTTTTTTAGTTTATTTACAATGGATCAATTCACCCTCCCAAAAAAGGGGCCCCTGGTCAACCCACCCGATGCTATATATTATATATATATAATATATACTATAATATATATATATATATATATATAATATATATATATATATATATAATATATATATATATATATATAATATATATATATATATATATATATATATATAATTTCCCCATTGGTGCAGGGTGGTGTTGGTAGCTTGAAAGGTTTTTGAGCTTAACACCATTAGTGAAAAGCAGAATTGACACTATGTATATACGTATACTGTAGGTAGGTATATAATTTTTGTAGTGTATATTCGGTATACTTTCTTACGTATTTGCCCCTTTCTCCCCTCCAATGAAAAGCAACTAATCTTGAGGTTTCATCCACCACTGTAGGCTACCAGCAGATCCTTCAAAGCTAGAGGAGTATCAAAGCTTAGCATCTTGTATGTTGCTGCAAGGTCAGGACAGTTTAGTAAGAAATGTTCTGTGTTGTCATTCATTTTTGGGAGCTACATCTTGATAGTAGTGGGAAAGCTTCATTAGAATTTTAAATTTATATCTGATTGGAGGTATGATTTCCAGATCAGATATGGGACAACATTACTATGAACCATTAGGACATTAGGACATTTAGGAATATAGAGACAGTTTAAAAAGCCCAACGAGTCAACTAGAGTAAATAGAACCAATCACCCAACATGCTCATGCAAATCCGCAAAGCACCCTATAGGCTTGTCAATTTGTTTGTAACTACAAACCACCAATTTGGTTTTAGCAATATCTTATGGCATAGGGCATAGTAGAGGTTTAGGGATTCACCTGCCATTAATAACTAAGTTATGGTCACACATGCCATCTTACATTAATACCTTAATAATTAACTAAAAACCCGCCAATTTGCTTCGTCGAAAATATTGAAACAAATCTATACCCATCCATAAACGAATCTAACCGTTTCTTAAATGTTGCAATCGAGTCACACTCAACAACCTCCTCTGGCAGACTATTCCAAAATTTAACAACCCTATTACTGAATGCATGCTTTCTTATATCAAGATGGCATGCTTTCTTCTTAATTTTCTTATTATGCCCCCTGGTCACCTGTCCATGTTCTACTATGAAAAATTTATTGGTCTCTATGTTATCAATAGATGTAAATATTTTGTAGACTTGTATCATGTCCCCTCTGAGAAATCGCCTTTCTACAGAAAACATTCCTAACTCCTTCAGCCTCTCCTCATAGCTCTTACCCTCAAACCCGAAATCATCCTTGTGTTTCTACGTTGCACTCTCTCTAGCATATCTAAGTCTTCCTTTAAATAAGGGGCCCAAACTTGGGCACAACTACTCTATTACTGCGCCTAACATGCTATTATTACAGTTTACTTATTACTTCCTTGCTCTGTAAACAAACATTGCGATTTATTATGCCAGCATGATATTACTTATTTCTAACTTGGAAACATTGATTAGCTTTTTCAAATTACTGCCTTATAATCACAACCTAAATCTGTTTCTGGTTGCTGTCCACAGACTCAAGCCACTCCCAATTCATACGTATTTAAAACTTTTATTTGAGTAACCTAGCGTGAAGAACCTTACACTTTTTACTTTATTAAAATTCATTGCCACTTATCATGCCCACAAAGAAGTTTATCAAGATCATTTGAATCTTTATGCATCCTTTCACTATTCCTAACTGAGGTGGCACTTTGTCATCTTGCCTGTCAAAAATTGTCTAGGGGATATTCTGTTGACATTGCTTGCAAATGTAGTTATTTGAATATGTTGAAATCATTCTTCTGGCCAAACTAGGTATGAGTGTATGTTTAAATTTTGGGGCTTATCTAGAGGTGGGAGTGAATGTGTTGTATATATATGTTAAGAGTAGTATAATCCTAGTATGATTTGTTTCTTCTAGAGGCAGGCTATTTTGATTAGGGAGTGATCTATAGAGTAACTTACTGTAAAATTGACGGACTATCCTGTTAAGATCTACTTTTATAGGGAGAATTTTTGTTATCCTGAGAGATTTAT